>CAJVQA010011906.1:0-10428 GCA_910591915.1 Cetraspora pellucida
AAAGTTAAGCAAACAAAAAACTTATGACGAAAGCAGTTTCATCTGAAACTCGATCTGAAAATCCACCTTCCGTTCCTTGTTTTGCGTGACAACGTCGCGCAGCTACTTATTGGTTATTGATTACTAACAATCGGAGTTGGTTGCCTACCGAAATGTTTCGGACCTTAGACCTTAGAAAAGCCGAAACACATTTACATTCATAAATAACTGATGTTGAGTGTAGTGTATAGTCGAAACATAAAAGAAATTACATGGGGTTTAAGAAAAGACAAATATACACTTATAATAATATATCAGTATGTTATAATATCTGCAGATAGTTAGTGTTATGACTATACTTCTTGTTAGTAAGTATGAGAATAATGAATTCTTATTACCATATATTACTAAATTTGTTAACCCGACTATGTTAAAATGGATGTACATTCATACTAAATTAATAATCCATATCAAATTCAAATCGTATTACAGTGATGATCATAAATTATGTAAAGGTAACATCAGATTTTAAAACGGAAGAATATAATTTCTAGAAAAAAGTTTATTATAAATATAACAATTCTTAAAAACATTGGACTAAAGTATAAAAAATACAATAATGTCTCGTTCAGTTTTAGGCTCAAAACAAAATCAAAATATATTTCATGCAGCATTTCTTGATGGCATTCGTGGTGTAGCAGCTTTATGCGTCATATACGAACATTCACAAAGGTTTTACAACCAGTCATTACCATTCACAACATTTAACTACGTTGGTTATCTTGGAGTGAGATGTTTTTTTGTACTTTCGGCCTTTTTACTTACTTTTCGATCAATGATGGATTGGGAACGATATTATGAAAACACTGAAAAATATATTGATACGAATTCAAAAAGTAAGAATGATTTAGAAAGTAAAATTGACCTAGAAGCGGATTTAACAGACGTTCCACTTTTATCAAAAACGGATTGCAATAATCTTGTAATTTTATTTTTCATTTTAAAAGATGCTTATGGCGTGCTTAATCTTATAATTTTTCATATATTAAAAGTTTTAATCTTTTAAATTAATTAATATATTACAGACTAATATATCTTCAACGAAAACGAAATATAATATTTTCTACAAGATATTATTCTATGTTCAATTGAAAATACCGATAAAACATCAAATTGCAATAAAGCTTTGGTTAAAATTCTTTCTACGTCGATTTATGCGAGTATACCCACCTTACGCGATTCTTTTAACTATTATTGCATATAATGACTTTGTCAGAAGAGCATATCATGAACGTATAAATCCTTCAAATTTAGTCCCTCATCTATTGTTAGAAGAAGCAAAATTTATTTTCTGGACCATTCCTACTGAAATGAAGGTATTTAACCCTATAACAACACATTTATTTTTCTTATATTTGTAAGTAATAACAGCAATTAATAACAATAATTCATTTAAATATTCAATATACAATATAGTACTATTTATGTATACCAATAATTGTCATTGGATATGTAGAATTGACTCGGTTTAGTGCATACCTTACAAATCATTTATTTAGAAGGCCAAAGATTGGGGCATGGATATGTCGAATACTTTGTAACATAATTCTTATGATTATCCGGACAGAATTGTTATCATTATATGGAGACCATCATGAACGATATCTGACAACAAACCTTCATGTTTTTTTGATGGGTACAATTAGTTCAATTTGGTACAGGGAAATAATTCGCCTTGGACTATTACCACTGAGCTCGAAAGAAGAAAATTTATTAATTAGCAAATCCAATAATTTTGATGAGGTTACTCGTACAAATTTGAACTTTATGAATCGGATTATTAAGAAATTGCCTAGTCGCAATCAGCTCATTAGGATGTTTTTTGACTTGGCGTGTTATATCACACTTTTTATGATCTTCTGTACGTTTCCTCATTTTTCTGAAAAGATTTTAGGAATGCCTCGTACGAAATATGAGAGATATGAGGTTAAATTAGAAAATAATTTTGGCGGTTTTCTCTATGCTATATTAATTCTTGTAGGCCTCCTTTCTCGTGACAGTTCATTTGTTAATGCATGCTCAAGTAATTTTCTACGTTTTTGTGGACAGATTTCGTTTAGTATATATTTATTACATCCAATTGCATTGACATTCGTGAACGAATACTTGACATGGATTGGTATAAGTGCCGCGGAAAAGGAGCCTGATAAACGGGAGAAGGTCAATAATATGTTAGATGCAGTGATGATATCATATTTACTGACGATTATTCTTTCTTGGTTATATCACATACTCGTTGAAAAGCCTTCGATGAATTTGGCTAACTATATAGCGAAAAGATGGCTAAACGATGTGAAGCTGGCAAAACCTGTCCAAAAAATTATTAATCGCGAATAATAAATTTTTATCCACAACAAAATATTAATGACTGTTGTTGTATATATAAATAGTTTTTGTAGCATTTAATACAATTTTAATTTTTTTTATTTACCTTATTATAACGTCTCGCCGCATTGTTATTATTAATTAGTCGTTAAATTTTATTTCATCGTTATTTTTTAAACATCTTATTGCATAAGGTTGCTGTGCGACGTATTGCATTAAAATTAAAAACAAAGATAACGATCTTTGTATTATATTAGCTCTTAGACCCGGGCGTTGCCCGGGAATGAGGTTTAAAAATTTTTCTTATAATTATTAGTAATTTTTTTTTTTAATTTTATATCAATTAAATTAATTATACTTTTTTTTTATTATTACCACTATTTAATTTTGTTGAATCTATCTTTCCGGTTTTTTATACGATACTATTTATTTTTATATGTAAGGTCATCAAATAAATTTCCTGGTAATTACATAAAAAGGAATGATTTACACTTGCCATTTTATTTACACTAACTAGAAGTTACAGATGTGGGCTTCGCCTCCCGGTTGAAATTGTAAATAATGTAAAGATTTGGAACAAAAATATAACATTGCTAACCTAAAGAATTGATTGAAGTTGAACACTTCGTTATTTATTAATACCAAAAATTGTAGCAAATAACCCTAATAACCGAGCTTTTTTTTTTAAAAAAAAAAAAACCACTTAGAATGTTCTTACGCAGTACTCTGGATGTAACTCACAAATTGCCTTTTTTTTTGGTACTGGGTTCTCAGACTCTATTAAAGTAAATAGAATTACTATTCAACCATTCTGATTACTATGACCTTCGTTATCAATACACTAACGTATTGCTATTATTCTGTTTTGTTTTTAAAACCCATTTATAATATACTCAAGCGTCGATTGAATATATTGTAGCAATTGAATACCACCAAGTTTATTAGCATTAGCAAATAACAATTATAGTAATGCTTGAGCATATCTCAATAATATCGTTGTTTATATTATTGAATTTTATCTAAAATACTATGAAACTATCTAAGATTATGTTATCACTATGAAATAATATTGGTTCTACTAATTATTCACATATCGGAGTATCTGTCATCAGTCAATTTTATAGTTATCCTATAGTGAAGTGGTGGAAGAAATTAGGGAACCCGATATTTGAGAACACATTAAATCAAAGAAACAGGAAACTAAAGGGGTTCGTTCTTAAGCATAAACCTAGATTTGATTTCCTGACGATTGAAATAGTGTACAAGTTTTATGACATAAATTTGGCTATAATGTAAAACGGTCTAATACAAAAAGTTTATTAACTAGAGCATTTTTTACTATTAGATACTTTTTTCTCTTTGAAGCAATAAACAATACGCTCTGTATCTAAAGATGGAACGCTGCGCAGCATAGCAAGCATTAATTTGATTTGATGATAGAACGAAATGTTACACAAAAAATATAGCTAAAAAATTTGGCAATTAAATTAAGATTAGGGTTTGCTATTAAGTTAAGTTAGCAAGAGCTCCATAATACCAAAATTTCGCAAGGAAAAACTTAATGTTGGTGCGCAGAAAGCAGTTTCAAAAGTAAAATGTTATGAACGATTTTTTGGTTTGTTTTGATCTTTTGTGGTTTTTCGTGTTACACCGGATCTTGAAATCTGATTGGCTGGCAAGTAGTAGCGAAATATTTTAGGTGGTGATGCTAAGAGGGTTCATTCAAATCAAATGAGGCCAAGCTTTTTGTAAATCTGGTACTTGCAACCCAAAAATGTGTACCAGGTTGCTGCTCCGGTGAACATGTGATAGTCCGGAAATTTTATTTAGCACATAGTTAATTTTACATATTTATTTTTCATTGGTTATGTACTTCGCGCAAATATTACGAAACCCGAAAATGTGTACCAGGTTGTTGCTCCGGTGATCATGTGATAGACCGGAATGAATATCCGGAAATTTTATTTAGCACATAGTTAATTTTACATATTTCTTTTTCATTGGTTATGTACTTCGTGCAAATATTACAATACATGACGTTTAAAAACCTTCACATTATTAACATTGTTTTTTTTTGAAAGTATCTTTATGTTTTTCATTATAGTCGGGTTGACATTTTACACTTTCTTCATTTGTTGTACTCGAAGTTTTGCTCTACTTCGTAATGATTCAGCCTTTATGGTAGAATTTCGTTGATAGAGATAAGCAGCCAGTTTTCCTGATAATAAAGATTCAGCTTTTTTCGTGCTGCATAGTAGTCTTTGATATTTTCTGAAATTCGCTTAACCAATTTAAAGCAGCTTCTTTACAGTTAAGATCTACGCACAAATTCACCAAATATTTATTATTTTTCATTAGTTCAGTATAATTTTTTAATTAAACGAATAGGTTTGCGTTATTATTATCATTATTATTGTTTTTTTTTTTTTTTTTTGTACGAAGTGAAATATGAAACGAAATATGAAGCAAGCTATAAATGAAAAATGAAGTGAAATATGAAGCAAGCTGTAAATGAAAAATGAAGTGAATTAATAAAGGAAATAATTCACTTTTACGTTTAAGATAATTACTATTTAGTATTATTTATTTAAATAATCGATGATATCATTAATGATCGTTTAGATTGATTTCCGGACAATCACGTGATCATACATAGCACACATTTTCGATTTGCCTGGTACTTTATGTAACATTCACCGTTTCGTTATGGCTTGCCAATAACACTACAAATGAGTGTCAGTGAATTAAGGCAGATCCATTTATCGGTAAACGTTTATGTAAATAAGTCTATACGCTAAAAAAAAAATAGTATTTATATATCACATAGTTCAATGTAAATACACAACTTATTTATCTGAAATCGGATGTCAAACCATTAACTTGACACCTTCTATTGACTCAACCAAAACATTAATTTTAAAACCCCTTATTGATTCCTATGCCGATACGTATAATTATAATTGTGTCATTATAAGTCTGCATTGATAATTGACTCGAGTCGTTTTTCAATCGGTGAAAATTGAAAAATAACATTCATCATATATAATTTCCCCTAAACATGAATGCAAGTCCAATCTCAAATTCTGCTCAAAAGGCCGATCCGGATTGAGCTTTTAACATCCTTACGTAAAACTACAGTTAATACAATTTATGGATTCAATTGAGTATTACCGAAACTGGCTAAATTTAATAATCGCACCTTCCGAAAACAAATCAAATTAAAAATATAAAATTATTATGATAAATCTCTTTTTTACAATATAAAGGATCTAAACAGCTCTTGAAAATCAATAAGATTATATATGACTCGGGTAGATTTCGGCACGAAAATTGATTCGCATAAAAAAATTTTAGGAGACTTGCGCATCATCTGCCGTTTTTTAATTAAATTTTTATTTAGTTAATAACTACAATGATCTATCTTTAATTGGCGTTTCATTAATGATTTTGGCGATCATGCTAGGAGGATTCAGTGTAACGATTATCGTTATATATGTTGTACATCGGAATGAAACTCTCATAGATTTAGAATCCAAATGTGGCATGGACATGATGCACATGTGTAAGAGTTTTTTTTTCAATGTGCAAAAAGTTTATACGCATGTGTAAATAAATTTTTAAGAAAAAAAACCTGAACAAAAAAAATATAAATTAGTATCAATTTTGCAACTTTCATTTAATTTTAAACACTGAGTCCGAGTTGATACGAAACTAAAGTTGATACTAAATTTGGAACCGTTGGATTCTGAAAGTTTCCAAAATTAGATAGTGCAGCCAATGCTGGATATAATAAACTCAAAATTTTGAAATTTTACAATAAAAAGTCTAATGGTTTCTTAAAAAAATTTAATAATTTTCTATAACGAACTTGTTTTCTTCAAGAATCTCAAGTTTCGTAGCTCAAAAGCAATCCTCTTCACAGATACTGTAGATAATATTAAATGCAATTGCGAAAACGCATGTAACAAAAATCATTGTAAATTATCCCACCAATCATAGATGTAAAAACTTAATGCAATGCTTACAAATTTAATTAAAACGACTTAAATCTCAAAAACAATATACCCGATGAAATAATTTGAAATACACTTAACTTAATCGTAAGTTGAATTGGAATTCTTTAACGACTTGGGCACATTTTATGATTCTATACTTATTTTAGAGATGTTAACTAGTTAAGTAAAAACTATATTGACTCGGGACCTGAACAGTTATTGTTTAAGCCAACCTGTTTGAAATAGTTGATTTATCATGTCTGTTGACACCTCATAAACTTTTAAATAGCTAGCTTGTAACTCTTACATAATTTATGTATTTTAATCAAAATACAACACGAATAAAAATTTAATTAATTGAGGTGATTTGGAATCAACCTAAGTAGATTCTCAATATACAATAATTCCATTCCGACCTTCAACATATATAAATGGGCTTCTTCTTGAAATAAAATCAAGTGTATTCTAGTTCAAGTTATATATTATGAGTGTTGATAAAATAAATTTCATCATTATTTATTGGGGTCGAGTATATATACTTTCTGATTACTCATTACACAATATTTTGCTGATTAACATTTAGATGATACTCATATTACGATAGGTCAAATATGTATATGTTATTGTCCAGTTTAGCTTTATTAAAATTACAAGACATCTCTATTTTCCTCCTTTTTCTTCTTTAACCAACAATGGTACTTTTCATTAACATTTCTACAAGTTTAAAACAATTCGTAATAATCATTGAAACAAAAAGGTGAAAATTCTTGATCATCCTGTATCCGGAAATGATCACGATAAAATAGTATAAAAGTATAAATAAGAATTAGAAAATAAAAAAATTGAAACTGTCACTATTTAACAAAAATTTCAACGATAAAACATTGTTTTCATCACATTATATGCGTGAAGAAGGATTACTATCGATTAATATATTAAAAGATAAAATTTTGGATTTCCGTTCAGCCGAACTGGCCGGAATATGAAAACCGATTAGATAAGTTTATATGGCTTTATTTTATAAATTCACTATATATATATTTTTTTGCTAAATTATTAAAGAATAAGTATTATTGTGTAGCATTTAAAAATAGCATTGATTATCAAATATTAGCATAATAACTGTCAAAGAAAATTTGAATAAAAATTATAGTGACTAGAAATTATTGAAATTGTTATTTTTTAAATAGAAACTATACTATTGTTGAAAAATTATGATAACAAATTATAGATTGACTAAGTTACAGGGAGTAAAGAATTGCATTTACCTATTTATAAATATGGCAAGAAATAAAGAACTTTATATATATTATAATTTGTTTCAAATTACTGTAATCGTTTGTCGTATATAAATTCGGAATTTTCGTACATAACCTCAGAATTATCGTCTATAAACACAGAATTATCACTTCTAAACTCAGAATTATTGTCTACAAACTCAGAATTATTGTCTACAAACTCAGAATTATTGTCTACAAACTCAGAATTATTGTCTACAAACTCGGAATTATTGTCTACAAACTCGGTATTATCGTCTATAAACTCAGAATTATCGTCTATAAACTCAGAATTATTGTCTATAAACTTAGAATTATCGTCTATAAATTCAGAATTATCGTCTATAAATTCAGAAGCTTTCGGTTTCTTGCAAAACCCTTCATAACAAACCAAATGCTTTTCACAGTCATAATCGTCTTCACATCGGTCATCCTCGATACAGTCACCATAACCACCACCAAGACAGCGTTTCATATGATGACTAGATTTAACTACAAATGATTGTCAAATTCTGAGAAGAAAATAAAGATATGAGATATAAATGAAAATAATTAATTACCTTCATGAAGAGGAGCTGCATGAATTGTCAGACTATGGACGATGAAAATAAGAACTATAAGAACAAAAATATATTTCATTATAAAGTAAAATATTCTTATTAGAGTAAATTATATAGTTTATTATAGAACTTTTTAAATTTTTTGACTTTCTTTTGTTTTTGTTTTGCACTGTTTATATCAATGTTATGACTGAAATTGATTTTCGTCCAAATTTACCTAAGTTACCCATTTTATGTAATTTAAAAAAATTATTTCTACACGTTAAATTTGTAAACCTCGTAAATCCAATTATATAAGGTGATCATATATAAGTTGATCAAATCATAAAAAATGACCTACATTATGGGTTATTAATTATTTATTATTTATTTGTTAGGGCGATAATTTATGTCCATTACTTTCACATGTTTTGATTAGGTAAGTTATAGTTATTGTATGGATTTCCGGGTGTAACTAATTACACACGGGTTTATATTCAAGCTATGTGGCCGAAGGCCATGTGGTTTGGATATAAACCGTGTGTAATTAGTTATTCCCGGATATCCATATAATAACTATATTATTGTACGGGTCTGACGTAACAATCCGTCGTCGCTTCTTTTAAACAATATATTTAATTATTTAAACTTATTTAATTTATAATTTACCTTTCTTATTCCTTGTTCATAAAACTTTTGATACACTTGAGCTTAGTTTTTCGTTGCAAAAAACCACTTGATTGTTGTAAATATTGAACTATTTCAAAATCATAAATAAAGAACGGAAGGCATTGTAAATGAATTTTTTATTTAGAAATAAATAACATTTTTTCAAACTAATAAAAAAAGCAATATTTTTCATTCGAATGCATAATAGTCCTCATCTTACAAATAAGATTTTTAAAAACTGTTCGACCGAATATTATCTCGACCAGCCAATAAGGACTAGAAAAATTACTCAGCCTAATATTAACATTCACTTAATAAATAAAAACCACTAGATATAAATTAGTCTTCGCCTAACGAATAAGAATTTTAAAACTATTCGATTTAATGTTAATCTTCATCCAGTAAATAAGAATTTTAAAAAACCAACTAAGCAAATAAGAATTTAAAACTACCTGACATAATTTGCCTTCGTAAGCAAATAAGAATTTAAAAACTATTTGACATAATATTAGTCTTGTAACTAATGAGAATTTTTTTAAAAAAAACAACCTGATTTAATACATATATTAGTCTTCGTTAGTAAATAAGAATTTTAAAACTACCTACCTAATATTAGTCCTTATAGAATTTTAAACAACTACGACCTAATACATGTCCCAAAATGAGAATTTTAAAATAATACCTAAAGTTACATAGTTCGTAGTAAAAAATGAATTTTGCCTTAACTTTTTGTGAAAATAACCTATTGTATCGCTGTCAAAATTTTCACTTTCATGTGACAGCGTTTAAAACCTTTAGATTCGTTTAAGTTAGGATTAGCGTTTATAATAGGGCTAGGTTTTGAAAAAGTAATAGTAAAATCTTTCGAGGAATTTTTTTTTGTTAGAGCGCAAACGGTGGTTTCTTATGAAAGTTTTGAAAAATAAGTCATTTTTGAAAAGCGAACGTTTTGTTTTGATCTTCCTGATTAGAGGCCTGCGTTGGGTCCCGCAGCCCGGCCCGGCCCACAAATTTTTGCGGGCCGGGCCGAAAAATTTGCAAAATTTTATAATTGCGGGCCAGTGCGAGCCTAAAATTTTGTAAAATTATATAAGAAATTTTTGCGGGCCGGGCCAGGCCAGAAAAAAATTTTTAACCCTAAATGCGGGCCGGGCCGGGCCTCAAAAATAGGCAATTTGCAGGCCCCTATTCCTGATTATGTAACGTTACATTAAAACGAAACTCGCTATTGGATTATCATCATGTGAAAGTGAAAATTCGGGGTGGTTTAGGTATTTATAAAAAGCATGTGATTTTAATATATACCCGTGCGAATAAGCTTTCGAAAAAAGCACAGGTTGTTGCATAATACTTGTACGATAATATGTCATTACCTTCTACATGTTAATTCCTTTAGCATATCATTAAATAAATCGAGGATGGCTGATTCAATTTCAATGATTCTGTGCTTACAGACTAAGATATTTATTACCTGCTTAAACTAAGAAATAAAATTTGTAACATACTGTGACGACGGATATTGTGCTACCGGATATCATGTCCGATCACGTGAAAAATGCACGAAATGCAATAAGTGCAATAAGT
>CAJVQA010011907.1:0-10428 GCA_910591915.1 Cetraspora pellucida
GTATTGTAAAAAAATTTTTTTATGTGTTTCACACCGTGTGTAAAATCAATTGTGTAACATCAACGTTTCCTCCTGTTACCATAAAGACTTTTGATACACCCAGTATAAATCGTAAAGTACCCTGTGTATTTTAGTCCAAGCTGTACAGTAGTCTTGAGGACGTAATTTTACGTAATTTTGTGTGATTTTGCGTAAGCTTGGTTTTCATGTAAGTTGTAAGGAACGTGATCATGATCATACGCGTATCGATTGATCATCAATAATGCTGGCTGAGTTTTTAGTGTTGGTACTTTATATCACGTGTAAAATTTACGTGAAATTCATGTTACTGAAACTTACATGACATGTAAAGTTGTAAAATGTAATTTTCAACCCTAATTAGCCTATACTTGTAATAAAATGTCAAGCTTTCGCATCTTATTACGTTGCGGCCAACTATGGTAGCAAACATAATATGGACTAGGTGTTGAGAAAGGAACGAAACTGCCAATTTTTTTTTTTCTAAAATTTATTATTACAGTATTATTATTATTATTATTATTATTGTTGAGCTTAACGAATCCAAAATTAATTTAGAACCATTTTCACTTAAGGAACATATGTTATTATCTTAATAAAATTTTGCAGTATAATTCTTTTAAATTTTTTATTTTCTTATAATTTATTATAGAATATATAATATAGAAATCCATTTCTGCAAACCTTTTTTTTGTCAATTTCGTCCTTTTTCTCAGCACAAATTTGTCTCAGGTGACAACTGAAGCACCTCAGATATTGACCGTTTTGTAGACTGATTGACTTAAACTATATCTACGTACACCCTTATCGTTATAATCCTAATTTAGGTCAGTTGATCTGAGGCACATCTTTGCTAAGAAAATCACCCTTCGACATTTTCCGATAGGGTTAATTCGGACAAACTTAGACCAACATACCGGTTCTTACTTGTGGCAAATCACCTTTTGCCTTTATTAATTCAATAGTTTATTCGATAAATTATTGAATTAATAATGGCAAAAGGTAATTTCCCGCAAGTAAGAACTGGTATGTTGGTCTAAGTTTGTCCGAATTAACCCTATCGGAAAATGTTGAAGGGTGATTTTCATAACAAAGATCCCAATATACATAAAATCCTTTAAAAAACAAATGCTTAACGTTAAAATATTGTTATTGATTCTATGCTTTATTTGCTTTTATTGCTTTAATTATGACGTAAACCACAGTTTTTTATGGTAGCATATGGGTGTATAACTCCTGTACAGTTCTTGCCTTTCTTTTTTATCATTGATTCTTGTCAACATGCATTAATACCAATAAAGACAAGGTTAGATTGAAAGCACCAGATTTAACATTCGGCGTGCATCAATTTGTCATCAACAAAACTTATATATATTTGGATTTTATTATCTTAGTACGCTTAGTACGTAATGACATAAAAAATGAACTTTATAATATATTCCATATAAAATAGCTCGAACAAAGTACGTACGTATAAGCCTTACAACATGATACTTAAAGTTTAATCACGAGAAAACATAATAATAATTATAATGAATTTATAAATCTTAGTCTTCAATGGTCTTAATAAAAGAAATATAATACGTATATATATATTTTTATCAAGACTAAACATGATATCGATATTACGTAATAATTAGAACTGGTCTCGTAAGCAGTGCATAAAATCTAAATTACATAATGCAGTAATGCATAAAAATGTGTACAATGTGCACAAACGTGCACATTGTACACCCATTGATTTTTATACACTACTCATAAGATAATATATCCTCGTTTATATCATGTCGAGTCAAATAAATCGGAAAAGACTGGTCTTTCATATGTTCATAAACGATCCAAAGAGATCGTGTTTTGAAAATCAAAGATCTCAAATAAATTATCTTCAGGGAAAGCCGAAGCTCCAAATTCATCAACGAATAAATGGTTGTCACATGCAATGTTGTTATCAATTCGTGACAAATTTAATTGTTGTTGTGCCTGAATTAACGTTAATAGGCTAAAGTTTTGTACAGAAGAGGAAATTTCCGGATGACTTTCACTTTCATGATCTTTATCATTATGCAAATTGTTACCGTTATCACTAGAAATCACTGATAAGTTGGGACTTGAAACTATTGGAATATCTTGATTGGTCCAGTCTACATACAAATTAAGGGTCGGTGAACTAATTTCGTTTAAACCACCAATTTCAAGTTTCGAAGTAGATGTAATTGGTGATTTGGGTTGTTTTGGTTTCGTGTGCTTATTATTGATAGATTTCCTAGATTTAGGTATTCTAATCTTGCGAATATAAGGCTTATTAAATAAAATTGTTCTCCATCGATTTCTCCTGCTTACACTCTTAAGTCCAGGAAATAATTTATTACGATAATTAAAAGCTTCCTTTGCAATTCTCTTATATTCTCCTTTGACATCATCCGGTTCTTGTTCCCATGATTTAGATGCTATAGAAGAAATAATGCTCATGGGTAAATTATGTTTGTAAATAGATGCGGCTTTAACGAATAATTTTCGATAGATTATAAAGGCGTTGGGAGTTCTAGGAACATGACCATCTGGACGCAAAACGATTAAATCACAAGGATCGATCATGGGTGGAAATGGAGGTTTGATTAACTTCTGCGCATTATTTACCGCTTGATTTTGCACAGGATCGTAGTCATCAGGGGTAATTGGTTCAACGATTGAAATCATGGATTGAAAATTTTCGTTCATTTTTTTGTTGATTTGAATTTCTTAAAATTTTTTTGTCCATTAAATATCTAAATTATCATCTTTTCGTACTCAATTTATTCTTAGAAATCATGATTAGATCGTCAAAGCATCATGATTATTCTAAATATATTTTTGACCACTGAATTTTTTTAGAAAACTTGGTTTTTTTAATTGCATTTTTCTTTGATTTGAATACATAAGTTCATAAAATCCACAAAAAAAAACCTCTGTTCTATTGAGGTAATTATTTTTCTTTTTGGGATTTCATTTGAATCATATGCTAAATGACCTAATTTGATGACATTGTTTGCCACATTACGATAGTGATATAAAGGAGTACTTGATTGTGTGGTGTATATTACGAGATTTTTTGCATTATTTTTATGTATAATATAAACATTATTACTGTATTACAGTGCGTTTGTTCAAAAACATAAAATGGTTTAACGTTTACCGTAAATGAACTGTAAATGGCTGTATTAAAAATCCTCTCTAATAATAGGCCTACTATGCACATATTCAGGCGCGAACCACAAGACCTCCGTTAATTGAATGTGATTTTTCGAACATCTATATTGGTACAAACACATGTAGAACAATAAACTTTTTCGGCAAGCATTCTTTCAAAAATCTTTGGTATGACATATAACCTTTTCAAGCATTTTCTAACCTTTTAAGTTACATATGAAAGAGGTTCAGAAAGAGCTTAGAACATATGGAAAATATTTGGAAAAGCTGCAGATCACAACTTTATGAAAAAGGTTTATTGTTCCACCTGTGGTTTTCATAACCCGGCCGGGTCAAATTTGGAAAACTCGTAAAAAAAAATGTTTTTTAATATCTGAGTGGATTTTTAAAAAAATTATTATAAAATTTTATATAGGAAATTTTTAAAAAAAGCCGACCGGGTCTGTTCAAAGGTATTAAATTTGTGTGGTCTTAGGATATATCGGAAAAATCGAATGATTTTGAACTGGACATCAAACAACTTATCGCATTTTTATTTTTTTTTCACTTATCAACTTTTACTTAAATAATATCAAATACATAAAAACTTTTAACTACGATATACTGTAAAATAAATCAATAATTAATATTTGGATTTACAGTCTACTTACTTTTTACAATTATTAAAAAATTTATACATACAAGCATTATAAATAAACAATCAAACTAATATAGTACAACCATTTTTATATAAATTAATATATTAAATATTTTTATTTATAATTTACAATATACAACCAATTTTATAAGGTTAACATTTCTTGCTAACAAAAGTCTGTCAAAAAAACTTAAAGGTTTATATTTTTTAAATTGCAAGTAACTATTAATATAAGAAAATTACTGGAATCTTTTTTTATGTTAAGATTTTTTTATATCAAATGCTTTTTATTATAAAAATTCTCAATTGAAACTTGTAAAAATCTTTTTTTATATCAAAGATTTCTTCTATTAAAGGTTATTTGTATATAAATTTGAATTTTTACTATATAAAAAAATCCTCAAATTAGATATAAATTATAATATTTATATTACAATAATTTTTAACTTTCTCATTATAAGTCCGAAGTGAAATCACATAAGATTTGTTGTGTTATACTAATATGTAAATGGAGACAGACATTAAATTCAAAGTTACATTTTCGATATTTTATTATGAGTGAATCAGAAATGATACTTTGGAGGCATCAAAAATATAACTTTTGTATCACTTTGCATAGTAATTAAGTGTCCTCCGGACAATTACAATGTTTAGTTATTAGTATTTGATTTTGTTTAATTGTTTGTAAATAGAGTTGAAGGCACAAAAAAATTTTTAAGCATGTTCAAAAAGACATGTCTTAAGCTGAAGTATGTTTCTTATATTATGTTTAGAGTATGCTTCTTATAGAACAACATTTATATAATTAATTAATATTAATCAAAACATGATTATTAACTAATCAAATTTTAAATTTTGTAAATAAACTTTTACATGTATTATTAGTAAAAATTTATATTTATTTATATTCAAAATATAATTTTAAAAAAATGTAGTAATTTGAAATAGTAGTTAAGTTGTTAATTTTCAAGTAGCAGATTTAGTATTTAAATTTTATTTATAACAAAATTTGAAAATTATATCTGTATTATAACAAACTGACTCTTGACAGTCAGTTGAATTAGTATATCAATAACTTTCAGTTGCATTATTTAAATAGAAACTTAAAGCATTTTTATAAAGCATAATAATACATATATATATATATATAAATGTTAAAACTAATGTTATATAAAATTAGTGCAAATCTACAATAAGACTACTAGCTGCAAAAAACCAAGGAATTAAAAAGTCAAAAGCTTACTTAAAAATTTTTAAGTAAAAAGATAATAAAATTTTTAACAGTACTGTTGAACTAATAAAAATTTATAAATATTTTTTGGAGAAAAAGATAAATAAACCAAATAATAAGTATGTGAGAAAAGCATATATACTAATTAAATTATCAAATTTGCTAAAAAAAAATACAAAAATATACTATGTTAGATTATTTAAACTAGTAATTTAAAAAGTTTTATTAATTTTGAATAAAAAAATCTTAGTAAAAAATAATAGAAAAAACTTTAAAAAGATAAGTATTAAAGTTTAGTAAACTTTATAAGAATAAAAAATAGTAGTTTAACAAATAATGTTTATAGCTGCAAATATATATATATTTTTTTGCTTTTACTAAAGCTATTAGTTATTAGTAGTTACTGTTTTTATTGTGATTTTAATTACGATTACATAATTTGTATAAGATGACCTCTATACTATACCTAACAGATAGTATACAAGTTCTTGTATAGTAAAATGCTATCTAATCTAACCTTGACCTTTCTGTCTATATATCTATCAAACTATTACATATTTTAGAGTATATCATCTAACTGTAAACTCTAGAGAACACTTTTACTAACTAACTACTCATATTTAATCTTTTGTTAACAGGACTTGCCCTTGCAAAGTTTACTTAGACTCTAGTACTAACTTTATAGTATATCTCTAGTACTTAAGTTATACTTTACTTTAGTTCTCAAACTTTTAATTCAGATAACTTAGAAGGACTGTAACCTGTTTCTGATATTCTAAAATTTCATTTTTTAAGTTTCTTTTTCTTTAGTTTGAGATTTCTGGCAGCCTGATTAGTAGTACTTCTTACTTAAGATTTTTGACTACTTAATTTTTTCTATATTAATATTTATTTTTTAGATTTAGTCTTTATAGTAGTACTAATGAAAATCCATATTATCTTTCTGCTCAGGTCTTCTTAAGTGGGCTTTAGCTTTTTAGTTTTACAAAATTATATAGTTACAAGAACTTATTTTAGATTTGTATTGCTCAATGTTAGTTTGCATTTCTCTGTATAACTTTGACATTTCACAGATGCTTTATGACTTGTCAGTCATGCTGATATGACTATAGTTACAGATATCTTATCCTAACTAACATAGATCAAAATCAAAAATATAATCTAAATATTAATAAACAACTATCTAAGCAATAGCTAGCTAATAGCTTGTTGACTATTATAAAATTAGAAAAATTTAAAAATAAGCTAATATTATTAAGATAGTAGAAAAATTTGTTAAATCTTTAATAATAAACATTAAGAATTATCAAAATCTTATCTAAAAAATATTATTATTATAAAAAAGATATAAGGTAATATTTTAATAATAGTATGTTTATATATTAAAGATTTAATAAATTATAAAAAGATATATTATTAGCTTGTTAATAAAATTTTTTAGTTATTTTAAATGATATTTAGATAATATAAATTATATTATATTAATTATAGAAAAAATTTAATATATTAACTAAAATATTCAAACTAATTATCTTATAGATAATTAACTAATATATTTTTTATTTTTTTTTAAATATTAACAGTAAGTAACTAATATATTAAAAAATATATATAATTTAATAATATAATAAAAAGATAATAATTTAAAAATAGTTATATAATTTGTTATATCTTAAATAATATTTTAAACTAAATACTAAAATATTATTTAGTAAATAAAAATATTATAAAAAAAATATTTACTAATATTTTAATAATTAGATAAATTATCAGAAGATATTTTATCAACTTGCTAATAAATTTTTTTATTATTTTAAATAATATTTTGTTAATATATTTAATAATTTATTTTTTTTTTAATATTAACGATAAGGCTATGCATATATAATAATTTATAGATTTTTGTATATATAAAATATATTATTATATTTTCTTAAAGTTTTAATAATGATTTTTGTTAATAATTATATTATTTAACAATATTTAATAATATTAAAAAATATCTTTTGTTATAATAGTTTAGTGATATTTAATAATATAGATAAATATAATTATATTATCTTAATTATTTATAGATAATATTTTAGTTAATTAAATATATTTAATATAATATTTAATGATATTTATTTATTTATTTTAAATATTAAAGTGAGTACTTGTAACCCAGAATTTTATTAATAGTATATTTGGCTAATAGTTGCATTATAACTACAAGAGCAATATAGAAAGAGTGTACAACTAGCTACTCATATAACTTTAGTTATTGTCTAATTTAAGTAGTTTACTTAAAGGTTTTATACTAGCTGCTATACCTGAAATCTCCTTGTAAGTTCTCTATTTAACTATTCTAGTTTCCATATCCATTTACTTATCTCTGTCTATCAACAATCTTAGCTAATCCTAGTGAAAATATGTCATGGCCACTAAGTCTTTAAAGCAGTTCTTTGAAACCTTTAATCTTGTATTCAACCTTCTAGAATCTTCTGTATTTTATTCTTATAGCTGACCTAATATTACTATGATCGAGACCAATACTAGCAATTAGGACATACTATTAAACTGCTATGCTTTTGTAGAATTTATCCCAACCTTAGTACTAACTTCACAATATATCCTTACTACTTTGGTATTTAATTCAAGTTTTACCAAGCTGCTATTTCAGATAGCCTAGAAAGATAAATTAAAACTATATATTTTTGATTTATATGTTTGCTAGCATATATCTTTTTTCTCTAAAATTTGGAAATTCTGATGACCTGGTTGGTTCATTTGGTTCCTCCTCAAAGACTGACACATTTGCTTAGTTTTACAAATTCTAGCTCTATTTCATAAAACTTGTCTTTATAGTAGCATCATCAAAGATTCGGTTTATCTCTTTACTTAGGTCTTTTAAGTAAACTTCTGTTTTTCTACCTGGTTTCTGTGATTTATATGGTCTAAGGACTTATCTTAGATTTATACTACCTAATACTGGTTTGTGTTCTTTTATACAATTTTGTATGAGTGCCTAGACCTTTAAGTTATACAGATATGATATAAGTTACAAGTATTTAATCTCAATTAATTACAGAAGACAGTTAACTATAACATAGAAAGAATTACAAATTTTTATTATTACTAGAATTTAAACTTTAGCCTGCCACTTGGGAGTTAACAACCTATTCACTTCACTAGGTCATCACACCTCTATAATATTTATTTATTAATAATTGAATATTGGCTTATTTGTAAAATATTAGTTCATAATATTTTGTAAAAATTAAGAACAATATAATATATATTTTTATATATAAAATATTACTTTATTATATAATATTTATTTATTAGATGTTTAAATTTACTTTAGCTAATATTTATTTGATATTTATTAATTTAAAATTTATTATTTAACATACTATTACATTGTATAAAAATATACAATAAAATATATAATATTTTTATTTATCATCTTTTTTTTTGTTTTTTGTTTTTCTTTATCTTTATCTTTTTTTTCATTTTCTTTTACTTTTTTTTTGCACTACATCTTCATCTTTAATTTTATTTTTACTTTTACTTTCACCTTCACCTTTACTTTTACTCTTAACCTTAACCTTACTCTTATTCTCACCTTTGTTATTACTTTCACTTACCTAATATATTTGTAAGTCTTTTTTTTTTTACTAGTATTAATCTATCAGTTCTTACTATAGGTGTTTTTGGTCTTGTTATTAATAGGCCTGCAATTGCTGCAGCTAATATACTTGCTATTGTTGCTACTAGTATTCTTTATATTGTTGCTGCTAATATGCTTGCTGTTGTTGCTGTTAATGTGCTTGCTGTTATTATTACTGATATGCTTATTGTTGTTAGTATACTTGTAGTTGTTGTTGCTGGTATGCTTGCTGTTGTTGCTACTGGTATGCTTGTAATTGTTGTTGTTATAGTTTTTTAAAAACTTGATAGAGAAGAACTTTTTTTTTTCTTTCTGTTTCAGTTTTTTTACTTTTTTTATTTTTTTTTTATTTTTTATTTTTTTAAGATAAGGTTTTGCTCATATTTTTATTGATTTGTTAAAAAAGCCTCCAGGAGCTTCTCTGGATATAAATTACAAACTTATTCCAATTATAAATATATTACAAGAATAGAGCTCAGACTATAGACAGATTTCTATCTAATTTATCTGTAACCTAAACCTACTAGAGTGGCTAAAACTCATCTAGATTTGATAATATAAGATATTGTTTGTAGGGTAGCTATATAGTATCCAGTGTACAGACCAAAGGTCAATTTTATGAAGTGCATTTTCTAGTAGTAGACAGTTGTTATCTTCTGTATGGAGTTGGTTAGACAAACCACACAGTTGGCAGACTGTATAGTATAAGTTGCGATGTTGATTAGAGTAGTTATAAGATCTTCTGTAAGTTGTAGATTTGTTATTTAGTGTAATATTGTTATCTTTTTTCCATTGTACTAATTTAGTAGCATATGGTTTTCATATATGATCATATATTTTTTGTGATATTTTGATAAGCAGTTTGGTAGTTATTGAAGTTGCAGTTTGGTAATATATAGTATAAGGTCTAATTGTGATAATTAGATTTGTTGGCACATATCCTTATAGTGTTGTATATATGTTGCATTGTCTTTAATGAGCATTGTTGAATGATAGGCTGTTATGTTGAGTTAGTAAATGGTTTAGTTGTTGTAGTTATAATTGTGTAATGTCTAGTAGTGAGTTATTGTTAATGGTTTCAGATATTGTTTTTGTAATAATACTAGTAAGATTTGTTGAGTTAAGACAAAGTAGCCAATGCAACTAATGTTCTGGTGCTTGGCAAGTAATGCAGTTGTTGTGCTAAAAGCTATCTGGGTATAGTTCATGAAGGTGGTGTAGTGTTGGTAGGATATTAAGTAGTGTTTTGATCTTGAATGATTTGCTTTAATTAAGTAAGAAATTGGTATAGTTATTTGTTCATTTAGTATTGTTATTAAGATATAACTATGTTGCATTTCAGTTAATTTGTGATAACAATAGAATAATGTTGTTTATGCAATGTTGTGATAACTACATGGCAATTATATGTGCATTGCAGATGTTTTTAATAGCTCGTCTAGTTGGTAGTTCAATTATGTATTTTCTATATTTTAAAGTATATAAGATGTTATATAGGTTATTGTATATGAAATCAAGATATGCAGTAGAGTTGTGATTTGTTGCTAGCTTATTAGCTTCATTATTAAATATATTGTTACTATGTGCAGATACTTTGTGAAAAGTAACTGTATATTGATAGGATTGGATTAGATTAAGTAAAGAGTGCCAGATAGGCCAGTATGAATAGGAGTATTGTTTATATGCTAGAATTAGATAACTAGT
>CAJVQA010011908.1:0-10427 GCA_910591915.1 Cetraspora pellucida
AAATAAAATAAAATAAATCAAAAAAAAACAAATAAAATAAAATAAATAATAAAATAAAATAAATATAATAAAATAAATAAAATAAAATAAATAAAAAAAGTAATTAAAATAAAAAAATAATATACAGCAAAAGTACATATGTTGTGTCTTAATTTCTTTTTTACATGTTCATACCTATCTGGTAACAGCCTTTTTAAGTGTTTTTCTTGCTGGTGCTAATAATGTTTCCAAATTATTCAAATTATTTGACAGTCTTCAGCATGATATTTTACTACATTATGCTTTATAATTTGAAAGGAACCAGATAGAAATTTATTTCTAATTTTTTTCTATTTTTAGGCTGAATTTAGTTGATTATGGGAATCCAAATTGTTAAGAGAAAATAATATATCAGTTTATTACAATAAAAAATTAATATATTGTATAAAAAAAACAAAAATCTACTAATAACTAAAATTAATTAAATATATCTTTGCCATAAATATTACAGCAAAGCTATGTTTAATTAATTTTAGTTTTTGATTAATTAACCAATATTTATATTAGATATTAACTTATATATAAGGATGATTTTGTATTACTATTTGAATCAATGCTGCTAATATCACTATTAGTTTTTTTAGTACCACTGTTTGTTGCAAATAGTGGTTCTGGTATTCTTTTTCTTTTTAATATTTTGTTTTTGTATAATTTACTAATAGTAAAACCAAACTATTTGAGATATTCCAAACTATATGTTATTAGTATTATATAGTTTTAGTAATAAAAATAAATTAGCCTATACTAGTGCTTTGCTAATTACTATATGGTTTAAAATTTCTAAATAGTTTAGATTACATTTATAAGCTTGCCTAACAATATATAGAATTCTGATATATATCTCTTGGCAATGATGAAGATGAAGATAAAGAACTATGTCTTCTTTTTCTGCTACTTCTAACTATCATTCTTTCTAGGAGCCTGCCTTTTTTTTCAAATAGAACTGCATAATTATATTTATTTATATACTGTTAAAAGAAGAATAAGTAACGTGTGAAGAAAAAGATAAAAAAGAATTGTATAAAGAATAAAAGACTTGTGAAAGATAAAAGAACTATAAACGAATCAAAAAATCTTATTCTTTTAATATTTCTAATAATTTACTGCTGGCAAAATTAATTGATGAAGTATGAAATGACAAAATAAATGTTATCATTATTACTATATTTCAAACTTTATTACATTAAATATCAGTATTTGACTATAATTTATCATCTATTTTACTAATTATTTTTTATTTTTGATAATGATTTAATTTTAAATATAGTTAAAAAATAGCTTTTGAATATTAATTAATAAAATATGAGAATAATGCATGCATTTATTTCTATTTTGCAAAAATAAATAGTATAACTGTTCTTATTTTAATATTTGTGTTTATTAGAAATTTCAATATCAAATTTTTTTTATTAATATTAGAAATTTTATAAATTTGATATTAATATTAATTTATTAATATTAATATTATCTTACTTTAATAATTCTGTCACACTAAATTTATTATTATTGCAATTAATATTAGGAATTTTATCATTAAATTCTAATATTAATAGTTTTTATTTTTTTTTTAATAGTAAATAAAACAGATGTTCATTTCTTTTTAATAATAAATATAGGTTATATAACAGATAAATAGACAATTAAATTTCTGTAATTTATTTTTTATATAAATATAAATCTTTATTGAATGTTTTATATCTAATAACAATATATCTTGTTTTAACTTTAATATGCTCACAACCTGAGATCCAAGTTAGATATCTATTTGATTTGTTCTATGAAATAATCATCCTGTGGTTCTTCTAATCACAGTATGATTAAGTAAATCAGGTCATTGAGATTATATATATTAATATTTGTCCTGATGTAATAATAATGACTTGTCACACTATATTTATATTATTAATATTAGAATTAAAGTCTGATAAAAATCTGATAAAAAATCTGATATTATTTGTATAATATATATTTTATTTGTGATAGTTTTATTTCTATATAAATATTACTTAGTAATACTAAAATTCAACAATACTTAAATAAATACTAATAAATTGATATATATAATATATAATATATTATCATGCTAATAAATAATATATATATATATAGCAGTCAGGGATTTTACCAAATAAGGAAATCACATTCTAGAATAATCTACAAGGGCATTCTTGGATGTAATTGGCTCTCACATGATTTTTTTCCCACAAACGTTGTACATTTTGAAAATTTTTTTTTTCAATAGTTAGTAAAACCGAAAAGGCTTTGAATATGTAGTTCGAGATGTCAAGTTTTAATCATCCCAAAAAATCTCTTATGGTAACCTTTCTTGGTTAAAGTAAATGCGACATTAAAGTTAGGTATTTACTTTGTATAGGAAGTTAAAAATTGGCATCAGTTAAGATGATCTTAAAAGTTTATCTTTATATTTAAACAAAGATTTAAAGCACTATTTATATTTAACCTTCATAGTTTAATTTAGTTGCAACTTTATAGGTACCAATATAACTCACAAAAGAAAATACTCAAAGCATTTAAGAAAGATTTAAATTACCAAACAATATATCTGATATGGGTTATGTTTTTAAACAATACTGTATATATAGGTGATATTGTTTAATAGTATAAATCGAATATTATAATATGTAATTAGTAAAGGAGATATTAATTAACTAGAATAAATTGTTATTTAAAATATTTATTAATAAGAGGTGAAGCTTCGTTAATAGCTTCGTTGATAATAAAACATATTCACTTGTATATAAGTTTTTAATTAATTTGATTGGTTGATGTTCATATGCTATGAAATCTAGAACCTTCTGATTGACATCCTTATACTATAAAAGGTGCAATCTTCAATATCCATTTTTGGTAAAATCCCTAACTGTATAGTAACAGTTTTTTTATAAATTATATATATCATGTTTATAATTTTATTTACATATCTTAATAGTTAAAACATTTAATATTGATATGATAAAAATATAAAAATAATATATATATAAATACTAATTTATAAATCAGTATTTACTAATATTAATTTATATATTAGTATTTATTAATGCTGATTTATATATTGGCATTTATAAATAATACTTTTTATATAAAGAAATTACTGTTATATATGTTTTTGAAGAAATATTTTTAATAGTATATGTATCTGCTATAAACCAGCAATAGATTTGATGTATAGAAATTATATAGTCCTTTCTTAACTTGTAAATTCTTGTCCCACAACTCTACATTACAACTAAGAACATCATTATTAATTTTCATATAGAATTGTGTTTTATAATCGTCAGCAGGTTTATACCATCTTACAAAGACAAAATGATATATTTGATTGCTAGAAGAAAGATAAATAATATGATCAAAATAGAATTAAATTTAATTAAGATATGAATCTACTGTTTCATCTTCTGAAGCAACAAATTTTGAAAGAATTCTTGTAGATTTAATATAACAGACTAAAAATGTCCCAACTTTAATTATTCATATTGATTAATAATAGAAAATACAGATATTTGACTAATTGTATATATATTCTCAGATTTAACAAATTGATAATTTATTACTGTGTTATAATAGTATTCAACTAAAAGTTCTAATATATTAAGTAGTAATATAGCATTTTTTATTTTTGAATTAAGGAATGTACTAGAAAATAGTTCATCTTCAAAAGCTTCTCCCTCATTAATAAGGTTTTTTAATTTATAAAATTGAAAAAAATCTTGTGATTCAAATTTATCTGAAATGTATATACTGACACTTGATTTTCTTTCCTTTAATATTTTTAAAGAATCAGATAATCTATTATTATTTTCTGTATATAATACAATTTGGTCTAAACAGTTATTTGCAAGAATAATTCTCATAAGTTATGATTCTATATTTCTATAACTACTCTTATATAAGCCTACAAAATATAATTATAATATTATTACAAAAAATGATAGTGCATATAAATAATACTTATAATATTTCTGATATTTGCCTAATATTCCATTTATGCACTCAAAAAAAAAACACTAAAATAAATATAATGAACCATAATCCATACAATTTTTATATAAATATAAACTTAAATAGATATTAGAAGTAATTTTTTCAGAACTATAATGGTATTTTATTAAATTTGCAATATTTAATAATCTTTGATATATTTTTTTAAGTGTCTTCTTGTCTAATATTCTGCAAACTAACAGATTACATGCTTTGACAAAGTTTGTAAGAATATGCTGATTGGGTTCTGTTAATAAATTACAAGTAATTGTAGTAGTATATATTATTAAAATTTTCATTATTGGTCTGCAATATATTCAGAGAATCCTTCTCTTATGGCAATTTTATAAGAAATTCTCCTAATATCTGATAAAAACTGTAATTTTATTGCTCTTTTATTTATAAGTTTTAGAGGTAGTAACAAACAGAAAAAGATATACAGAAGTAGTTATATTTGGTAATTTTAATTATATAGTAGATAATATACTAGACAGACAACATTTGCAAAGATCAAACTACAAAAAACTATCAATATTTAGCTGACTCAGAAGACAAAACTTTATAGATTCATACAGAAATCTGCACCTGACAAAAGAAGCATACATATGGTTAAGTCAAAAAACTGCAACAAAAATAGATTATATTTGATTGTTAGAAATACTTGTATTAAGTTTACAAAAAGCTAATATTGAAGAAGCAGAAGATTTGACAGACAGTAATTATAAGATAATAATAACAGAAATATAGATAGAATATATAATTGCAAACAGCAGCAAGGCAGAAATTAAACAGAAAAACTAAGCAAAAACAATACATCTATATAAAAAAACAAAACAAGAAGACTGAAAGATTATGCAAAAGAGTTACAAAATCAGCTAGAATAAAAAAGAATATTAAACTAACTAAAAGATGATAATATAATAACAGAATATAGTATTGAGGTACTAGACTAAATGTGGAATACAATAGAAGAAGCCATAATTGAAGTAGCAAACAAGCAAATTCCAAAGAAAAAGATATTTAATACTAAGTTAAACAGAAAACAAAACCAGAAAAAAACAAAGAAACACAAACGCATTGCCAAACTCCAACAAATAATCAAGAAAACAAAAATTAAAAGGATCAAAAAGTAGAAAAGAATGAAGGAGTTAAAATAAACAACAAACTCTAAAAATAGGAAAAAAGCTAAAAGCAATATTACTAAAACTACACAGACAGTAGTCAGAAGCCTGAATAGATGATATGAAAGGATGACAAAAAATAATTAAAGAAAAAGAAAAGAGAAATAGAAACAAGCATAAAGAAAACAGATAAAAAAAACATAAACAGAAGATGTAAAGTGATTAAAACAGATCAAGATCAAATAATTGCCAGCTTACTAAATAAACTATACAAAAAGATTGTTCTAACAGATTTATAATACAAGACAAAGAAGAAGTTAACCTAATATTAGAACTAAATACAATTTTAAATAGTTTGATAGCTTATTTTAAAAACCAATTTAGAAAATAGAAAACCAAACTTAAAGAAATAGCAGAAGAATAAAAAAGAGTATATAATATAAAAGATTGAATTAATAAGACTTAGTATAAGAAATTTAAAGAAAGAATAGAGAAAAAAGAATAGAAAGAAATACTTAGAGAGCTTAAAGCAAATACAGCTTCAAGAATATCAGGCATAAGCTATACATTAATAAACTATGTAGAGAAGAGATCATAAAAGATTTTGAGCTTTTGCAAATCTAATTTTGTAAAAAAGAGACATATTTAGGAAGTAAAAAATTGTGCAAATTTATCCAATCCCAAAAGACATAAACTGGAGTTATTACTTAAACAATATTAGGCCAATAGCATTGATTGAGACCTTTAGGAAAGTTATTACAAAAGTAATGACAAAAAGATTAGCCAGAGTGTTTACAAAAAGAAACATACTTAAAGAACCAAATTTCACAGGCTTATTAGGTAATTCAACAGAGTAACTAATACACATATTAAATATAATAATAAAGGAGGCACAGAAAAAGAATAAAAAAGTATAAATACTGTTACAAGATATGAAAAAAGCATTTGACTCAGTTCTACTAGAAAGCCTAAAATAGACCTTAAAAAGGATCAAAATCTCACAAAAAACAAGAAAATATATAAGCAATCTTTTTTGTAAATAGTAACTCAAAGTTATCACAACCTATGGTTTAAATGAAAAATAATAGCAAGAAATGTGATAGATCAAGAAAAAGTAATTTTACTACTAATTTGGCATTTTTTTTATAACCTATTATTAGAAAATATACAAGAAGACAAAACATTAGGCTATAAAGTAGAACAAAGAATAACAGAAAGAGCATGCAGTAATAATATTATAAGTTATAGACAAGCAGTAATTGTATATACTGATGACATAACATGGATTGCAAACAGCAAAGAACAAATATTAAGAATTCTAAGTATTGCAGAAAAGTTCTTTAAAGCAAATAATATTGAAATAAATGGATTCAAATCAAAGCTTATAGTAATGAATACAAGAATGAGAAAAAAAGAAGAAAAATTACATTCAGCCATAGTAAAATAATAGAAGAATCCAAAAACAAGATTGTAAAGTAATTAGTAATATGGCTAAATAGCAGAATGAGAAAAGCACTAGTCTATAAGAAAGCAAAAGAAATAGTTAGTCAAATAGTTAAAGATCTAAAATACAAAAAGATAACTATGAGCCAAATTTTATATATAAACAATGCAGTAATAATTTCTAAGCTAGGATATCTCTTATAATTAACAAAAATATCAAAAAGAATAATAGCTAAAATATCCTAACTCTTAATATACCTAGCTAAATATAAGTGCAATATGATAAAAACATTAAACAAATACACAAATAAGCATAAAGACTTAGGTAATTGCAAAACACTAAGTTAAGAGATAATAACAAAGCAAATAAGTAGTCTCTTCTCAAGACTCAATAAACAGAATAGCTTGGGTAAATTAACAAAACTTAGAATAACTCAAAGATGCCAAAAATCAGGCTTAACAGAAAACATTTAGAACAATAAAAGAAAAGTAGAAGTTAAGAAGTTTTGAAAAAACAATCTAGTCTGTTAAACAATAACTAAAGCAAAAGAAATAAGTATAAACATCAAACTAGAAAAATCCTTATAGAATATTTATGAACATGATAAACAGATAAGAAACATGCTAGAAACAAAAATGTGAATAATAAGTAATAGTATAATAAATGAATAGAGGTTATTATACTTGAACCAATTTATAAATATAAAAGATGATAATCTGATTACATAAAAACAGCTTAAGAGTCTTTAAGTTCTGTTATAAAAGAAAAAAAAGCTAAATGGTTTAGAGAAATAGAAGAAAAGATACTAAGAACACAAGTTAGCAGAAAAATACAAGACTACTATAAAGTATGAAGATACAATGCATAAGCATTAAAGATTAAGTGAACAAAGAAGTCTAAAGATTGAAAGAAAAAAATGGATCATATACAGACTGAAATACAACTAACAAATAGGCAAAATAATTAAGAAGAAAAAAAAAGTATTAGCAAAACATTGTCTATGTATATAGAAGAAAGAAAGACATTAGCAGAATTAAATATATGCAAAGGTTGTGAAAGCAGTTCAGAACTGACAAGTATGAATGATGGATAAGATGAGACCAAAACATGAAAGTAATATTAGGGTTGCTAATAGAGAAAGCTAACAATAGAATAAATACAAATTAGAGCAGATACTAGAAGATAAAATAATAGAAGAATGGAAAAGAGATAAAATGAAATTAATAAAAATAAGACAAACAAAAGAATTAGAAATAGAACTGATTAGTAAACAAGAATTAAATAGCATGATTACAAACTAATTAGTAGAGATATTGACACAAAATAAGAAGTGTAACAAGAGAAAATACAGCTTCTATATTAACAAAGTATTATATAAGAAGAAAGAAGAAAACAATACAGAAAGAATAGGTATTGGTTAGATACAAGTAGAAGAAAAAAAAGATTGACCAGAAGAGAAAACTGCATTGGAACTTGAAGATTGGTCTTTAGTAATAATAGCAGAATTAGCAGCAATATGGACAGCAATCCTAACAGTGGCAAAAAAAAAAACATAGAAGTGTTTATAGACAGCATTGCAGCATTAAGAAATATTAATAAAGTACTTCAAAATGTAGAAGAAGAAAGAAAAAAAAGAAAAAAAATCTTATCAAGGAAACTCTTTCTACAAATCCATTGTACAAAAATTAATTAAAATTTTGTTTATATAAAAATATTTAAAACTATTTATTTTACTATAACAATCTGTTCTAAGCTCTTAAGTATACTTGTTTAGCTCATTATTTTTCATATACTCTGCAAATATTAAACTTCTATATTTTAAACTTATTAAGAAAACTGTACTGATAGCCTTTGGTCTTCATTTTATAACTTTTAATTATTTTACAGTTTTTACTATCTTAATCTGTTCTATACTCTTAATTAAAGTTGTAGCACACAGTCACCCAGTCAAAACAAGCTCTAAATGAAGATTTTTGACCTAATATTGGTTAAACTACAACCAAATTCAATATTTACTCTTTTGCAAAACTTTTTTCTACTTTTTGTCCTTACCTCATCTCTTTTTTCTCTTATATGTTTTTCATGTAACTATACAATTATTTCCAAATCCATATCTTATTAATTTATACCAATATTTCTAACCAATTTATTTATAGATATTTATTTAATACAATTTATTATTACTATATTTAGTTCTTATTTATATTACATAATAATTTGTATTACAAATTACATTTGTATACAGTATCTGAGTCATAGTAGTAACCCTAACCATTCTAGTTATACTCTAGTACTATTTTAATGATACCTTCACAATACAATTCTTGTTTTTATTTACTACTTTTACAAAATTAAACTTACAATTATATTTGTTATTTAGTAGAATTCTCTAAGTCTTAATTCTTTCTTTTTTCTTCTTATTTAATTTCAAATATTGCAAAATGCCTACATTAACTCATCAAGAGTCTGATACTGCAGACCTTAATTATTTCTATTAAAACTTCTCTAATAGTTTTGGAATCACTCTTATTAAAAAAAACATGGCAACAAGGCTCATTCAATTCTTTCTAAAATCCAATCAACTTTTTGTTTAACAAAAAATTGTAGATCATATAAGATTACATATTTTTAAGCTTTCTTCTCTATTTCTGTGATTACTTGCTTTTTTGGCAAATATCACACTAAATTTATCTCATCTACCAATACTAACCACATTCAAGCTACTGATTTTACTATTGCTTATATCAATAGCAATTTCAAAAAATTTAATAAAACAAACCAAGATCTTATATCTAATATCATTTCTTTTACTAACAGTGTTTTACTATTTCTAACACCTAATGTACCCTACCATACATGTCCAAAATGCTTTGTTCCAATAAGTTGTATCAAGAGAAATGAGTATCATTATCCTATCAAAAAATATGTTACTAAAAACAATAAAGTCTATTATTCTACCTATATAATTGTCTCATCTTAGCATAAAACTAGTTTATCTCAAACTAAGGAAAACCTTACTCAAATTTTTCAAAACATCTTACTGGAATCTAATTAAACTACTAACTCCAATACTAATTTCTCAAAATAAACTTCCTCTACTACTCTTGATCTTATTGATTCTTTTTTTGGTACAACTATATTAACAAAATTTTTAAGCAGATATATATCAATATATAGCATTAAATCAATATATATCAATTGAAAATAATTAATATGTATTGATTAATTGTTATATATTGATATATAATAATTAAAAATAATTATAATTACTATTAATAAGTAATGATTTGTATAAATTTTGTAATGGTCAGACCCAACACACAGGGCAGACTATGGTATCTTGCACAGCTGTGAGAGCTAAACATATGATGATCGACCCTGTAGAAGACAACTCTACAAGATCATTTTCAACATTTTTAGCCTCATATGATTTTGAAATATGTTACAACAAATTTCTTTCCTATTACAATATTTCTCTTCTTCCTTGTAACCAAACTATTCAAACCCTTATACAATATATCGACAAGTATAACTCCAACCAAACTGTTACCAGCATCACATTCTCTGTTAATATTAATTATAATAAAACTCATATATACCTTCCCAATGACTTACTTCTACCTAACTACATCATTATTTTCTCTTATCTTCTTCCTAAGTTTTACAACCTCCCTCTCAAATTACACTCTTCTAATCCTAATCCTATCTTATCAGATTTACTTATACAGAATACACGTGATTTATATCTCAAAATCGCTACACATAATGTTAGAGGTTTTAACACTATAACTAAAAGAGAAGCATGGCAAAACTATTGTCTCTAC
>CAJVQA010011909.1:0-10427 GCA_910591915.1 Cetraspora pellucida
AATGTTGAGAAATTCTATGTAATTGTATATGTATATAGTTTCAAGAATCTTAATAAAGTACTAGCGTAACTGCTTAAAGTTTAAAAAAAAAAAAAAAAAAAAATTCTTGTTTAATATGCCTTTAGTTGATATTATAATTTTCTATTAATTAGATCATTATTATATAATGATTTTTCAATATGATTATAATTAAATAAATTTTTTATTTGGGATTTTTTTATTATAAATTGATAATTTTAATAAATAACATCATTTAAAATCAAACAAAAAAAAAATTTAAAAACCGCTATAAGGCCATGCAAATTTAATTAATTGTTTTTCATAACCCGGCTGGGTCAAAATTTGAAAACATATAAAAAATTTTATGTTTAATAACCAGGTGGGATTGAAAACAAAATTTTACAAAAATTTTATAAACTTTTTGTATATGAAATTTTTAAAAAAAGCCAGCTGGGTTTGTTTAAAAATTTCATGCTATGAAAACCAAGAAATTAAATTTGTATGACCTAATAAATAAAAAAAAAAAATTTAAATCAAAGAACTGTTATAGTAATTAATTCCAGTAAATTATAATCGAAGAAACTACCATATTGCATCATTTCAAGAAGCTGAAATACCATCCACAAATTTTTTCACATCATCATTATCTTCAGGAGTAGAATTAGAATCACTTTTAACAATATTACTTGAATTAAGTCAGCTTAGACTGTCCAAAAGTGATTGAACATACATGTTGATACTGCTTTTAATGTAATCTAAGTAATGCAAACACTTGCATTCATTTTTTCTAAAACATGTGTCATGATATGCATAACTATATGGTAATATCCAATCTGTTTCTTCAGTAAGATCATTAATAATTGAACAATCAGAAAGATTACAACTAGACAAATTAGATTTACACGAAGAACTATATCCTAGAGGTAGATGACAAAGCCATGCTTTCTTCATCCTCATTGCCAGAATAGGAATACTGTTTTCCACGATGATATTTTCTTCCTTCTTGTTTTTCTTTATCGAAGGTTTTTTAGTAACCTGCGATGGAATTACAAATTAGATTTTTTCATGTTTAATATTAATATAGATATTAGAAAAACATTCTAACAAAAAATATATAGTTTTCTGTGTTAATGTTTCAATATTGTGAGAAAAATATGGATAAACCACCCAAGATGAATTATAAACAAAATTTTCTTTAAAACCATCATTATCAAACTATAAATAATTAATCTGCTGTGCCTCTCTTATGATTTGGTCTGCTATAAAAAATTTTTCTGTATTGTGATGTAAAAGGTTATAAAAAATTTCTACAAGTGTATCAAAAAATTTCGATAATTTGGATCTTATTGTTTTCAAAATTGAATGATTTTTTAAATTTTAAAAAAAAACATCTGAAAGAAATATTAAAGATGCCTTGGTGTAATTTTTACGATAAAACTTAAAAAAAATGACCCAAACTCGAAAGCAAGATTTAATATATGAGTGAAAATTGCCAGAATGAAAAAAAGAAGCATAAATATCAAGAACCAATGGAATCGTATTATCTAACAGGTTCTTAAACATTATATATTCTGCATCATTACATACAAACTCGAATTTTATTTCAACCATTTTCACGATTTCTTGCCATGTGCTACATGAAAGCTTCAATAATAAATTTATGCACTATGGCTTTGACTTTTGGACAAGTTTTTTTTTTTTCTAAATACATAGGTGTACATTTCAGCAAAAATAGTTGATATTGCAAAAAAACCAATTCACAGCTGTTCAGTAAGACATGCAGAGGACCTAACATTGAAAGAATTGATAAAATTTTATCAATAATTCTGGAAGAACTACCATGAACAAGATATCGGGAAATAACTGTTCTTAAAAATATTTGACCCAATCAGTCAGCAATGACTGGAATACCATTTCCTTCTTTAATATACTTGTTGATTACTGGAGTAGATATGATAGCATTAATGATATCAATATAATCTTCTACAAAATGAAGTTGGTTTTTCAAAAGGTCCACAAGTACAGCATCTTTTATCAACCTTGTGCCTTTTTTTTCTTTCAAATGAATATCGTAACTGTGAACTGTTAACTCCTTAAGCTTTTTTTCATCAGTCATGAAACGAAATTCCCAATGTTGATTATGAGAAAATAAATACATTGGCATAAAGTGATTTTCAATTTCAGTCTTAATTAATGAGGCATCAACTAAGACGAGATTATGAATATTTTGTCTTGGTATTGGTGGTTGGTTCTTGATAAGGTTAAGAAGGATAGTAATGAGACTTTCTCCTGTTGATAATATAGATGTAGTAGACATCATTTTAGTATAAATACTGTGATAATCGTCAATATTTAAAATTAAGACATTATTAATATTATTCACAAGATTTGTTTTTACAATTTCTGTATAGTTTTTAGATACGACATCCTTGTGATAGGCAATTGAACAAGATGTTATTGTTAAGCCTAATGCTGCCATGATATTAATTGTTGAATCAGATGTTCTCGTAGAATTTAAATATATTTCTAAATTTCTTTTTGCATTGTTAACAAATTTGTTTCTGATACCACACATAAAATAACATAAGAACACCAACTGTTTTGATACTTTTTCCATTGTATTTTTATTTTTTGACAATGAATTAGTTGATAAATATAGTTCATCAAAAAAAGACCCTAACCGTTGATCCCATAATCACACGAAGTTCTTCAAATGCCCAAATTGGTGACAATTCATTATGTTCTCTTTCATAAAGAACATCCATAATTATTCCTATTGCTTGTGAAAAAAATAAAGCAGTATTAGCATTAGGTAGTTCTGATTCTGACTCATCCTGAGAATACCAGTTCAATGCATGTTGTTGAAATTCAGAAGATACATTTATAACAATTGCATTATAGCAATCTAAACATAATGTATCAGTTTTCATAATATAAAAAGGAAGTGTTCTATTATTTGCTTCTTTAGAAAGAACTAGACCAGTTACAGACTTCCAGGTTGAAGATTTTCTCTTGCAAATTTTTATGGAGCATGGTCCGTTGACTTTTTTTTCTTTACCTATTATGAAAAATCGCTACTAAGGTAACACCTCTTAAATATGAGATTATATAAGATTATTTTTAAAGGTGGTTTCCTAACACTCTAACGAAGCGAAATATGTAAAAAAAAGTTTTTTCTTGTTAGTGAAACGTTACGTTCTTAAAAAGTACTTTAAAGTGCATAAATAAGTTACCCGGGTAATTGATTTGCATTAGCCAATCAGACGAATTTCAGCCCATGAGTTCCAATCCCTTAAAAATAACTCGATAGTCCGATCATTAAAAATTAAGAAAATGATCTACATTATAAAATTTCACTGCCCAATCGAATTTCAAGGTCATGTGTAACGTAGCACGATCAGGATAATTCAAAACCGTTCGTTTTGTCAAAAATCGCAAAAATTAGTCTATGAAAGAGCTTTCTGCGCATTAGTAAAAAGTTTTCCTTGCAAAATTTTGATATAAAAAACAAATCCAAAACCTAACCTATGGGCAATACCTAAGCCTAACCTAATAAAACAAAATTTTACTTCGAGTGGCAATTCTACTCTATTGCTCCCTTTAGACAATATCTAAAGATAATCAACCAGATTTTTGAACGGATCCAAACCAGATTTGGAATCAAAAAACTGAGTAATCAATTTTTCTATATAAAATGGTGATATGATAACGATAATAACAGGTTTTTGTATAATTTAAGGCATTTCGTAAAAAACAATTACCTTTTAAATCGGTTCAAACTGGAAAAGTTAAATTAGCGTTAGCCGATAAGATTTTTATTGATAGTTTGGAATTTCCCACGCTGGTGTATATGTTTCGCGTCATTTCGATTTTCACTGATCGAGAGGGTGAAACCCGCGCTGTAAATTAGCTATCGCTATGTTTTTTATTATGCAAAAGCGGATTTCACCCTCATGTGATCTACGTAGCGGATTTTACTAATTCACAATGTGGGTTTCACCCTGTCGTATATGTAATAATAATAATATCGATATAGTAATTAAATAAGATATTCTTTTATTGTCACATTTTAATTCATTATTCGAATTGATTTTACCGTTGTGTATTACATATTTTCTCAGCACTTATTGACATTTATGGTTTCGCAAGGATTTGTAAAACCTTCGACTGAATATTAAAATGTTTCATTGAAAGCCGACAAAACCTTACACGCTCACTCAATAGTATTAATGAGTATCCGCCAAATATCTTTAAATGCACATTTGCATTATGGCTCCGAGGATCATTTTTATTAAATCGGTAACGGCAAACGGATACCGATCCTAAAACGACATATGTCATTTATGTCAATTCCGAATCGACATAAATTCTGAAATGACGTAAAACATACGTAAAACATATATAACCGACAATGCACTCTTTACAAAAAAAAATATGGAGGACGAAACTGTAAAAGGTTTACTTCACAAAATTTTGAAATCTGTCGAACTTTTAAAAAAAGAGCAAGACGCGCTCTCAGCAAAGGTATTATCTTATAAAACTAACGAAATGTATATTTTTTATAATCACGTCTAAAATATTTTTATTATAACCGTGTTGACAGTTTGATTCATATGAAAAACAAACTAATGACAAATTAACAAAGCTACAGGCTCAATTGAAGCCAAGTAGTGAAAAAATCGAAAAAACTAAAGTCAAAGGTGACTTATCTATAAAATATACTACGTATTTCTCCTCTCTTTTTTAACTCAAAAACTGACAAGATTACTTTAGAAGTCCAGCCAAAGCCCAATGTAACGTCTAAAGGATCTAAATTATATCCTGATATAATAATTTTGACAAGTAGGTTTTTGACATTAATTTATTTCATTAATTATGCTTATTCTTACACTTTGACATTATTATGTAGCATATCCTGACCAATTTGGTATTAAACCTATACCTCTTGAATGGGGCGAACATGATCCAGAAGCTCGTGGTCCAGTGTTAGCATCTCGTCATCCTTCAAGTATTAAGATTCGGTATGTAATGGTCTATAATTTAAATAATAATTTATAGTAATTTATAGTAATTTATACCGGTCAAATCATAAATTTGCTGGTTGTTAGTTAAAAGGTCTCTGGTCTATTAAATATTTGGTTACACGAAATAATATATAGTAAGTTATATACTGCTTACACTTTGACCAATTTTAAATTAGTATTAAACTCTTGGATTAAACCTGTTAAATTTGTTCTGGTTAAAACTTGATTGTTGACCAACCCATGTCAATTTTGATTTGTAACTTCCATTAATCTTTAACTTTCTTTAATTTGTAATTATTATAGCAATGCAATTGGTGCATATGGTGGCTCTTACTGTGTATATCGTGCATTGGCTGTTGCTATGGGTGCTCTTGATCTCGATCATCGCCCCGATTTTCAAAATACAGAACCCACTGTCACAATAGGTCCTCATCCCCAATGGGGAATACCCGATAAAATTGTTTCTCTTGATCCTTTTGGTCATCTTACTACTTCTTTGTTTAGTAGTCAAATTGCTCAAGGACTAGATATTCGTCCTACAATTGCAATAACAAAAGCTCACATGAAGGTACCTGAAATTGAAAACCTTGTAAAGGAAGGAAAGTTAAAAGTTGATGGAAATATTGTGTTAAATGAAACTGGTGAATTGAACGTTGTGAAAGCTGCTGTTGAACCCGTTTGGTATTTGCCTGGTGTAGCTTCAAGATTTGGTATTGATGAAGGTGCTTTACGTCGTGCTCTTTTTGAAGATACTGGTGGCATGTATCCAGAATTAATCACTCGTCCTGACCTTAAAGTCTTTTTACCTCCCATTGGTGGTCTATCTGTATATATATTTGGTAATCCTGCTTTCATTAGCGATTCATCAAAGCGGTTAACGGTACGAGTTCATGACGAATGTAATGGCTCTGATGTGTTTGGTTCGGACATTTGTACATGTAGACCATATTTGATATATGGTATGGAAGAAAGTGTTAAGGAAGCTCAGAACGGCGGTGCTGGTGTTATCGTTTATTGTAAGTAATGTTCGAATAGATAAAAGAACTTTTTAAATGCTCTTTCAAATAAGTTTGAACCATAGAAGATGCATTTAGAGAAATCTTACTAAAATTTGATGTGTTTTTTATGAAACTAATAAACATACATTAATAATATTATTTATTACAACAGTCCGTAAAGAAGGTCGTGCGCTTGGTGAAGTAACCAAATATCTCGTATATAATGCGCGTAAACGTTCAGCTGGTGGTGATACTGCAGATAATTACTTTTTACGTACTGGTAATATATTTGACAATTTGTTTTGTCACATTAAAAAATAATTGTCATAATAAAACACTTAAATCTTAATACAGGAATATGTTTATTTTTTTTGCATATTAGAGAACGTTGCCGGTGTTAAAGATATGCGATTTCAAGCTTTAATGCCGGATGTTCTACATTGGCTTGGCATTACGAAGATTGATAGAATGATGTCAATGTCCAACATGAAATATGATGCCATCGTTGGATCCGGAATATCTATTCATGAGCGTGTACCAATTCCAGATGAATTGATTCCACCGGATTCTCGGTTTGTATTATAATTTGTTTTATTATTTTTTAGAACTTATCTTTTAGAATTATCTTTTAAACAATGATACTGGAACTATTGTAAATTCTTTAGTGTCGAAATTGATGCCAAAATCGCAGAAGGCTATTTTAGTACCAAAAAAGCACCCTCAAAAGAAGAGCTTTCACAGGTTAAAGGTAGAGGGTGGGATGATATTCAACATTGAAATATATATTTCACTTGCAAATATAAATTTTATCTATTGGCGATAATATCATTAATGTAAAGCTTTATTAATAATTTTCTTAATTTTTTTCCTGCTTTGTTTGTATAATTTTTAGTATTTAAGATTAAATGATAATTTATAACTTACATACGTGTTTAAAGTTCTAATTATGATTGAAATCATCTTTTTTTTAACTAATCTCGAACAAAGAAAAAAAAAATATAAAGTAAAGCTGAATCAGACCCATATTCATTTATCCTATCCACTATATAAAAAAATAATGAAACGTATCTGTGTTCATATTCAATTTTCAGTCTTGATCAGATACACCATATCGACTATAGACCAACGTAAAAAAAAATTGATCAATAAAACTAACATACGAATCATATAATAAGAAATGTCGCACCTTTTCAATTCTTTTAATTCTTCTTCTTTCTTTTGTAGGTTCATCTTTTTCGTAACTTTATTGGGTTGATAGTATAATACAATAAGATATCTACCCATAACATTAAATCCATTAAGATGATCACATGCAGCTTTAGCATCGAATATGTCTAATAGAAGTGATGAAAGTGAATAATAAGTATGTACATATTGCAGATGAAACTCTTGAAGGACATTACCTTCATAAACTACAAAAGCAGTCCCACGTGTATCTTTTTCTCCTCTAATACATTAAAGATATACATTTAGGATACATATAACTCAATTTCATAATACATGTATGTAGATCAAAGGTTCAAAGAAAAAATCTTACAATCTGATCTGTCGTATAGCACCGTATTTTCCAAAAATATCATACATTTCTTCAGAAGTGATATTGAAAGGAAGATTTCGAACGAATAAAACACGATTTACTTCAGGTGGTAACCGGGCCTTTTTGATCGAGATCGAAAAAAAGACGTTAGAGAGTAAAATTTGGGCGGATCAATTATTCGCTTTAACCTACATTCCGGTTTTTTGCAGAAGCTGCCATCGCCATTGTAACTTTTTTTTCTTGAAAACTTAATGTCTTTGGAGATGTAAAGGACACTTTAGATAGTGAGTGAGCAGCTATCCCAACGCCATTAAAAATTCCAACATAGCAGATAATCTCTATGATTGGTTAATTTTTGTAGCTTACCCGTGATAATCTCCAAATTTTCTGCTCAGTCATGTGATTTTATGTGTTGTGATTGGCTGGTCATATATTGCATTTATTTATTAAACATCAAAAGTACTCTGAAGAAAATTTACCTACCGTATTTTATGGGCCAAACCACCCCCCTGTCGGATTTTGCGGATATTTTAATGATGCATATCGGATTTGTATCACTACAGACAATTGCCGTTGTAATTATTACAACAATTGGCATATGTCATTATTACAACAATTACCGTTACCAAATAGCTGTTCACAATTTAAATTAAAACAGAGTATTTGTTATTTCGCCATTAAATTTTGCCGTATATAATTTAGAAGATAGTATAGTTTGCTTTATTTTCTCTAGCATATAATCGTTATTTGATAATTGTAATAAAAGAGATTCGTAAGAACAAACAGATTTTTTTATTTATTAAACAGTGAATTATGTCTTTTTTATGAGAACAAACAGATCATAATTTTTTTAGTTATATTTGTGAGAACAAACAGATCAGTTTTAGTTATATTTGCGAAAACAAACGGATTACTTTATAATAAATATTATATATATATGACGTAAAAATGATCATTTTTTTTTAAAAAAAAATGATGACTTTATGTAATAAAAGTATTTCTAAAACTCATATAACAAAAAAATTAAAAAGAAAATAGAATGCCTGTGAAAAATTAAACATTATTACTTACTATGAACAAAATAAAGTAAAACTAAGTATTAATGAAACATGTAAAGTTTTTAGAATCCAATTGAATCAATTACATGATTGGATAAATAAAAAAGATAAATTAATTAAAACTTCACCAAAAACATTTAAGTTACATGACAGACACCCACCTCATTATCCACAAATTGAAACAGTTTTAGTTAATTGGATTATGGATCAACATCAATTACAAAATGCTGTTATAAGAGAAATGATAACTGCAAAGGAAATTTCACTTACAGGTCAATTAAATCTTCAATCATTTAAGGTGTCAGGTAACTGGCTTGATGGTTTCTTGAATCATCATAATTTATCACTTCGACGTGGGACAACTGTTTCACAAAAACTACCTGAAGATTTAGAAGAACAACAACAAAATTTCCTTAATTATATTTTAAATCTATGAATTCGTTACAATTATCCTTTATGCTTAATAGGAAATATGGATGAAACTCCTCTCACATTTGATTCACCAAACCCATCAACAATTGAGACTCAAGGAACCTATACTATTAGCATTCGAACTACTGGCTATGAAAAAAAAATTTTACAGTTATTCTTGTGTGTTTAACTGATGGAACGAAACTGCCACCTGTATGCATTTTTAAAAGAAAAACCTTACCTCAAAAGAATTTTTCTTATAATGTTTTTGTTTGGGTAAATGAAAAAGGTTGGGTTAATAAAAACGAAATGCTATGGTAGATCAAAAACATTTGGGCTAGAAGAGCACCTAACAATCCATGATCTCTTTTAATACTTGACTCCTTTTGTGCACATTTAATGGATCTAGTTAAAGAACATTTGCTTATTCATAATACAAATATGGCTGTAATTCCCGGTAGACTTACATCTAAGTTATAGCCACTAGATGTTAGTATTAATAAAATTTCAAGTCAAAAATCTGGGTACTTTATAATCGTTGGATATCAGAACCAATTCATGAGCTAACTTTTTTAGAACGTATTAAGAGACCATCATATTTATTACTTGCCTCATGGGTGGGAGTTGCCTGGGATTCACTTGAACCAAGTTTAATTAGACATTCATTTGACTGTTATAAAATTTGATTTTTTTTTTTTTGTTATTATTTGTCAGCATTGTTACACATAAATAAACTATCATATGTATCATTTAAATATCTGCATAACTGATAATTATTTTATGACAAGGAGGTGGTTTGGTCTATAAAATACGGTAATAATGTATAAATAAAAAATGTACTCACTCTTCAAGCATACATTTAAATGGTTTGTCTAATAATTCTTATGTAAAGATACAATATATTTAATTCACAATGCAATAAATAATTGTATTTAAATTTAGAGTGTGGGTCTCATAGCTTAGCGGTTAAGCTTCCATGCCCCCACAGTTAAGGTCAATGGTTCAAGTCCGGCTGAAGACAAAATTAAAAGATTTTAGCCTCTGTAACCCAATAAGAAGCCAGTAATTGAATGCAAAGCCCTGTGGTTAAGTTCAAGTGCAGTACATGACTGAAGTAGGAATTTCCAGAAGGAGACCCAATCATGGAGTGTAGACACTATGCGTAACAAGCAGTTGTTACAGAAGGTTACGGTTATGGAAAGATTACACATATAAGTTCTTTAGGCTAGGGCAGCACCAACATCCCTACACCTTCTAATTAGGCAGTACCAACATCTCCACACCCAACTTGTGGGGTACTTGCTTAGAAGGATAATCAACGAATTGTGCAAATAAGTCCTAATTGGGACCCAAGGAAAAGAATTTGATTGGAAGAGTAGTCTGGAAGTAACCAAGACTG
>CAJVQA010011910.1:0-10426 GCA_910591915.1 Cetraspora pellucida
ATGTTTTTAAATTTTATATTGATATATTTCGAAATACTTTGCATATTGCTAAGTTTATAAAATTTCATTGAACATTTTGAAAGTTTTTGCATTTTGCAAATACATTTAGAATATTTTGTAATATTTCGAAATATTTGCATAGCACAAAAATTTCGAAATATATTTCACAATTTTTCTGATGTTATTGCACTGCACAAAAATTTCGAAATATATTTCGCAATATTTTGAAAGATTTTGCACAGCGCAAAAATTTCGAAATTTGTTTTGCAATATTTCGAAATTATTGTGTCGTGCAAAATTTTTCGAAATATTTCACATCTATAATTTGCTGATGTACTTAGATCTTCTCAAATGAACTTCTTGTTACCCAATTTCAATAAATTTACATAGCTACAAAGACTTATCTAATGTTTGCACTGCCTGATTTGTCAGTTTGCATTCCTTTGTATAACTTCAACATTGCACAGATGCCCTATAACCTGCTAGTCATGCTGGTGTGACTGCCATTACAGATATCTTAACTTAATCATTAGTAACAGTTGCCATAATATGAATATTACATAGGTGATTATCCAAATTTTTGCTGTCGATGGGATTTAAACACCCAACCTACCACTTGAAGGGTTGACAACTTGACCACTTCACTAGGTCGCCACACTCATTAGCTAAATTTTAATATATATAATTGAATATATATACTATATATAGTAAAAATTTGAGCCAATTTAGATTAGTAGTTATCAAGAAAATATAAATTAAAATTTAAGAAAATTTAATGAATTTTATAAAAATTGTTATTAATAAATAATAATTATAATCATTTTTTTTTTTTTTAACCTTAAGCAGTCATACTAGTACTTTATTAAGATTCTTAAAATTACTTTTGCAATTATATAGATTTACCTAACAACTAAGTCTAGCATCACCCAGCCACTCAAAGGGTACTTAAGTGCAACTTGCTACACTACTTCAAGCAGAAGTAAGCCACTTGTCTGACTACTTAAAGTCTATAATAAAAGGGTTTTCTTTCTTTCATGACAAGTCCTAACATTGTTTTTCTAGTTTCTTCATTAATTCTATCCTTTTTTTCTTTTGCTAATTTTCTTTCTTCTTCAATCTTTTGCTAACTTGCCTTTCCTTTCTTTTTTGGATCTTTTCTTTTAACTTTCTTTTTTTTTATTTTGGTCATTATACCTTTTTTTTTCTCTCATTCGTTAACCTTTTTATACTGTATTCTCCAAACCTGTTTATAGAATGTGCCCTATGCTGTTTTTGTTACTCTCTCAATAAACTGCTATCTTGTCTTGGTGTTTAGGAGCTGTGTTAATCTTTCTTGCATCTTTTTTGAAATTAGGCCTTTGATTAAAGCTTCTCTTATCTCTATTTCTTCTGCTTCACTTTTTCTGAAGAGTGCTATATATAGTACATAAGATAGAATGCAGGTTTTTTCTTTTTCTTTCAACCCTTTTCAGGTTGTCATGATAGTCACTTTTTGGATTTGTTTCCAGAGATTTGTTTGTCCTTTGCAAGGTGCCAAATGTGACTGCATTTCTTTAACTTTATATTGAAGTTTATTTATCATATATTTGACAAATGTGCATCTTTTTGTCCTACTTCTTTTTGTTGTGCTGTGTATCCTTTTAATTGCTTTAAGTTTTTTCCAAAATTGTGTTCAATCATAAATTATGATCTCTGTTTTCAGTTCTAACTTTTTAATTACTTTTGTTTCTCTTCATTCTGCTCCTAATCTTGCATTTGTTACCAATTTGCATAGCAGTCTTGCTGGAATGTTAGTTTGTCTGTTTTCCTACTTTAGGCAGTACTCTATCTCTTTACAACTAACTTTTTCTATCTGTATTACTTTTTCACTTCTTGTTCTTTTTTTTGCAAGGCTATCAGCTTTGTTATTCTACTTGTTCTTGCTATGACTTTTGACTTTTATTAACTTTATTTGTATCTTTTTTGTGTTAATAAGATCTATAATATTCATTATTTATATTATATTTTTCCTCTTAAGGATATTTGTTTTATCTATTTGCTCTAAACCTCTACTAATATTTCTTATTGCAGCATTACTGTCTGTATATATTACTACTTGTCTCTCTTTTGGTACTGTTAGAATTGCTGCTAGTTCTGCAATTGTCAATGTCATTCATCCTTCTAGCCCTAGTGATATTTCTTTTTCTGGCCATTTTTGTAACTTATTTGTCTGGATCCATCTTATATCCATGTTCTGAGCTAGTAATTCCTCTCTGGTCTTTGCATTTGTTGCACTGTCTGTGTATATAATAAACTTGCTTTTGTCTCTTGTTAAGTTTCTTCTTAGTATCTTTATAATTTCTTGGTTGACATTCTTATCTAGATTTTGTTGCTTGATTATTTCTACTTCTAGCTCTTCTATCATTATAAAACCTGTGAGTTTTTGCTCATTATTTCTTAACTTCTCTATTTTCACTTTTTCTATTAATTGGTCCAATGCCAACTTGATCTTGTTGTTACTTTTCTCTATTGATGTATTGGAAATTACTCTAATTTTGTTATTTAATCTTATCTATTGCTGGCAGCTGCTTTCTGTCTGTTCTTCTTCTTCCGTGTACTTGTTGCATTTGCTAATTTCTGTTGCTAATTTGTTTTTTTTGTCTTGTATTTGCCAATGTTCTACTAAAATCTTTTTCTTCTTTTTCTTTACTATCTTTCCTAGCTGCTTGCAGTCATGTGCACCATATATTAGCTATTCCTTTTTTCTTTTATCTTCTAATATATACTTCTATTCTATCTTCATTGCTTAGGTATTGTATTCATTTATCTTAAAACATTCTTTGACTTCTCTATTTAATGTTCTTTTGAGTACCTTTAGCTCTATTTCTTTAAACCATTCAGCTTTCTTGCTCTTGTTTAACTGCTCAAAATAGTTTTTGAACTGTTGCCATATGATTAAATTTTCATCTTTTGTGTCGAGCAGTTGATTTAAGTATATTAGGCCTGCTTTACTTATTTTCATTTCACTTTTTTTTCACAAACATGTTTCTAAGAGCTCTTATATTCTGGGACCATGTCTAAAGGTTCTCTATAAGTCATTTTTAGCTCTTATATTTATTCCTTGTTCTTTTGCTTTTATTATTGTTAAACATGCTAGGTTATTCTTCCAACATCTAATATTAGCTGGCATCTCTTTTAGTTTTCAAATGTTCTCTGTCAAGCCTGCTTTTTGACAGCCTTGTGTTATTCTTAGCTTCATTAGCTATTCTAAGTTATCTTGTTTGTTTAATCTTCCTAGCAGACTACTTACTTGCTTCATTACTAGCTCTTGTTGTAATGTTCTACATCTACCAAGATCTTTATATTTTATTATGCAATTTTCTAATGTTCTTTGCAAATTGCTCTTCTGTTTTGTTAGACAAATTATTGGTTGATGTATTTCGTATATTCCTTTTTCTGAAATCTTAGTTAACTGAAGCATGTAGCTTAGTTTTGGAATTATTACTATGTTATTTATATATGTAATTTGGCTCATTGTCATCTTTTTGTACTTAAAATCTTTAATTATCTGACTAATTATCTCTTTAGCTTTTTTTTTGACTAACACTTCTCACATTTTGTTGTTTAACCATATTTCCAGTAAGTGAACAATTTTGTTTCTTGGTTCTTCAGTTATTCTGCTATTTCCAAAACTTACTTCACTTTCTTCTTTTCTGATCTTTGTATTCATTACTAGCAGTTTTGATTTTGACCTATTTATTTTTATATCATTCATTTTGAAAAAGTTCTCAGCTATTTTTAAAATCTCCAATAGCTGGCTCTTGCTGTTTGCAATCCATATCATATCATCTGCATATGTGATTGCTGCTTGGCGATATCTTGTAATGTTATTACATTGCATTTCTTCTTTAATTGGTTGTTTAACTGTATATTCTAAACTTTCTTCTTCTTGCACTCTAACAAGTAATGGATCATAAAAAAGGCATCATATTAATGGTGATATTACTTTTCTTGGTCTATTCCATCTTCTGTTGTTACTTTTTCTATTAATCTATAGGTTGTAATTATTCTTAATTGTCTTTTGTGAAAAAGATTTAAGATGTATTTAATTGTTTTTTTCGATATCTTAACTTTTTGTAGTGCTAGTTCAAGACTTTTCAGTGGGACTGAGTCAAATGCCTTCTTCATGTCTTGCAGAAGTATCTATATTTCTTTATTCTTTTCTTTTGCTTCTTCCATTATCATGTTCAGAATATGTACTGGCTGCTCTGTTGAGTTTCCTGACAGGCCTGCATAGTTTGGTCCTTTAAGCACTTCTTTCTCTGTAAATACTTTAGCAAGCCTTTTTGTTATTACCTTTGTTACTACCTTTCTAAATGTTTCAATTAGTGCTATTGGATGAATATTGTTCAAGCTATACCCCCACTCTATATCTTTTGGTATTGGGTATACTTGTGTGATTTTCTACTTGGTTGGTATTTTTCCTTCTTTTAAGCAAAGATCAGTGAAAACTCTGAAGATTTCTTGGTTTTTTTTCCTGTTTGTTTGATTAGTATATAGCTTATACCAGATATGCCTGAAGCTGTTCCTGTTTTAAGTTTTCTTAGCACCTCTTCCTATTCTTCTTCTTTGATATTCTCTTTAACTACCAAATACCATTCTTTTTTGATATGCTTTTGTGGCTTGTAAATTTCTTTTCATTTTTCTGATATTTCTTCTAGTTTTGTATTCCTCTTTCTGACTTGTTTTTTGTAATGTTTTGCTATATCTATCTTAACTAAATCTGGCTCTGCTATCAAATTTGTTACTTTTTTCTCTTGCTCGATAAATTTGTTGAGCATTATCTTTTTGTAAGGCTTGTTTAAAAGACTAGCAACTATTTTTACTTGGTTTGTTTTAATTATTTCACATCTCTTATCTATATTCTCTTTTATCTGCTTTTTTTGACTTTGTTCCTATCCTTTATTCTTTATCTCTTGTAACAGTTTCTGCCAGCCTTTTATGTCTTCTATTCAAGCATTAGACTATTATTTATGTAGTTTTGGCAGCTTTACACCTTCATTTTCTCTTATTGTTCATAGCTTCTTATTTGTTTTAATTTTTTCTTTTTCTGTTACTTCTTGGCCTTCTCTTGTCTTTGCATATTTGATTAATCTTTGCAACTTAACAATATTCTTCTCTTGATACTGCTTTCTTTAACTGTTTCTTCTATTTGTTACTGTGTTATATATTTTTTTCTTAGATAGATTCTTACTTGCTATCGTAATAATTGCTTCTTCTATTATATTCCATATGCTGTTTATTCTGGCTGTTTCTCTTTTTTCTTCTTGTTCTTTCCTTTGTATTCTTTTTAGCACCTCTTTGAATTCTAATCATTTCTGTAACTCTTGCATGTATTCTTCCCAGTCTTCTTCTTTTGCTTGATCATATAGATATATTGTTCTTGACTGTCTTTTCTTTTTAATCTCAGCTTTGCTGTCTTTGCCATCATGTGTTTAATTCATATCTCTGCTTTTACTATCTTATGATCACTTTCAGTAATTTTTTCTGCTTCTTTAATTTTTGCCTTCTGTAAACCTAAGGCCAAATCTTCTGATACCCATATGTAGTCAATTCTTGTTATAGCATCTTTATTTGACCATGTATACTCTTGGCTTGTTGGATGCATATTTCTGTAAGTGTTGCTAAAATTTTGTTTTTTCATTCAGTTAAAGATAGGCAACCTTTTGAAACTTGCCATTTGTAAATGTTATTTGTTCAATATGTTATTTGCAGTATAGTTGAAATCACCTAAAATTACTATTTGTATATATTTTTTCCTTTTCGTGACTATTTCTACTATTTTCTGTTAAACATTTTTCCCTATTGTTTTGTTACTTGATAGGATGTAGACTTCTAACACTACTAATTCTAATTGCTTGAAATATAGTATAATTTCTATCAAATACTTATTTATCTTCTTAACTGCACCTACATGCTTTTCCTATTGTTTATTAACTAATATACTTATACCAGATCCTTTTTTCTTGTCTTTTGCTATACTTGACCAAAACCCAACATAACTTTTATTTGCTGCATATATTAGAAATCTTCCTTCTCTTTCTGTAAGATTTGTTTCTGTGATCCTAAGTATTGTAATTTTTTCTTTTTCTGCTCATTCTAATAGGTTTTTTAGTTTTCATCTTTTGGTTTTAAGTCCATTAATGTTGTGACATGCTATTTTTATTTCTTTTCTTTCTTGTTTCCATTTTTCTTCTAGTCACTCTCTTGTTGTTTCTGTAATTTCTATTTGTTCTTCCCTTTTTGTTTTTATATTTTTCCTATAGCTAGGAGATATTTCTATAATGTTTTCATCGAATATTTTTCTTTCTCTATGTAAAAATGTTACAATCTCCTGGTTTATGCTCATATCTTCAACTGGAGCACCCTTAGGAGTGGTAGACCACACCATCCCCTATTGTGCTTTTTGTCTCTTTCAATCTTTCAAGTCTTTCTAAAATTCGATTTAAGATGTTATTTGTATATATAGCTTCTTCTTGTGTCTGAGTTTTGGGTTCTGTTGTTTTTCTTCTGTGCAGTCTTTCTTCTTCTTCAAGTGGATTCATGTATTTTGTTTTGTTCTTTATATTTTAATCTTGTATATTACTTCTGCTTGCTGTAGCTTGATTCTCTATTCTTCTGTTTCATTCTCTTCTTCTTTTATTTGCATTTAGCTTGAATTCTTGCTCTTCTCTCTAGCTGTTGCTCTCTTCTGTGTCAAAGATTTGGCTAGACCTTTATTATTCTCTTTTGACATTGTTCTCATCTGCAACAGAGACTTGACTGTACCTTTCCTAGCTTCTTCCTCTTTCTTGCTTGAAACTTTCTTTCTATCTTGTTTCTTTTTTTTCTTCTTTTACTTAGTACAATCAGGAGTTGTTAAATATAAATGTTTTGAATTGAGCTAGTTTCATATCTTCTTCTGTTGCAAACATGACTATTGCAGTCCTTCTTTGGTTTTCATTTCTATTTGGAAGTATATATACTGATTTAACTCTTTTGTTTCTCAGACTTCATAGTAGTAAGATTTCTAAGGCACTTCCTAGTAGTTCTGTCAGTTTTGTTATATATCTTCTTTGTTTTTCTCTTGTTTTGTAATTTTTTATTTCTCTAGTTACTCATACTAGTTTGTTGTTATTTACTGGTATAGCCTATGACATCTCCTCATGTGTTTTCTTTATTTGTATAATTGCCAAGGCCTTGTATTTGACCTTTTGATTCTTACTACATGTGCTTTTCTAAATCTTCTGCAGATGTACTCTAACTCTTTCTTGTTTATGCCTGTTAGAAGGTTCCAAATCATTATGTAGTTTGTGGTCTTGATTCTTCATTTACTTTGTACTGATTTCCTTCTGTCTTGATTTTATTCTTCTTTTATTCACATTTTTCTTTTTTGGTTTTTGCTTTACTATTTTGTATCTTCTGGTATCTCTCATTATCTTGTGTTTGCTTTCTTTTATTACTTTTATCTTTTTCTTTTGGTATCATTTTATACTAATCACTCACCTTTTTGTTGATTTTTTTTATTGCTTCATTTCTTTCATAATTGCAATCGAAGTCTATTTCTATCCATAAATTTTCTCTTTTAAAGATTTCTCTGATGTCTTTAATATGCATGTTGTTTCTTAAAAACCATCTAATAAATTTTGTATGATCTTTTTTTATTTCACCAAGTACATTGTACACTGGTATATTCATAAGTAGACTGTTGTTTTAGTTGCAATTTCTTTTGTTTGGAGCCTATATGCTCTCCTCTAAGGGTTTTCCAACTATATTAATTTCTCTTTTAATTCTTTCTCTAATGCTTTCTTGTTCTTGTTTCTCTTTCTGTTCTTCTGTATTTTCTCTCTGAGTAGGTGAATTTTCTTTGTCTTAGTTTTTGTTTGTTATACTTACCTCTATACTTATTTCTTTTTGAGAGCCTTTTGTATTATCTTGTGTTTCTCTTTTATCAATTTCTTTATTCTCTATTTTCTTTTTTTGTATTGCTTTGCATGATTCTTCTTGACTTCTGTTTACTTCATTTGACTGTTTTTGTGTTTCTTTTTCTTTGTTCTATAGCTGTTCTATTGCTGATTCTTCTATTATAATAATATTTTTGCTTTGTTTTTTAATGCTAATTTTCTTCTCTGGTTGTTCTTCTTCTGCTTTTTTAATTATTTCTCTAGTTATACATAGCAGTATAACCTTTATTGGGTCTTGTTCCATTAGCATAGCAACAATTTTATCTTTTCTATTTGGTGCTGCAAAGGATTTGCTTGCTTGGTTGAAAAAGACTTTGTTGTGTATATTGTTTGCTGCTCAATATGCTATCTTAATATAAATCGATATTAGACTTTCTTTCCAATTTTGTGTGCTACTCATTTTCATCTAAATATCAGTAATTTCTACTTGCTACTTGTTGTTCTGGAATTTTTTATGTTCTATGTCTATCACTATTTAAATTGGGTTTGCTTGCACATTAACTAATTTACATGTTTGTTTTGTTGTCCTATTCATGTGTTGCAATGATCTATAGATCTACGTTTCCAGATTATAGCAAATTTCTCTAATTCTGTTTTTTATAGTGTTAACCAAGATGTTTTCTAATCTATTTTCTTAGTTAGTTATCTAAGCTTTTTCTTTCTAGCTTTTGTTATACCTTTTTTGCGAGCTTTATCTTTTTTCTTAAACTTATAATATTGGTTTAGATAGTCGTTTTTCAGTAAACTTCTAAATTGCTTCTCTACAGTTTATATACAAGTGATCAGTAGGGAAAGTGTCTCTGTTATTTTAATAATTATAATCATTTATAATTGTTATATATTAATAATCATTAAATATTAATAGTAATATATATTAATATATAGCAACTAATTAATATATATTGATTATTTTTAATATATATATATTAATTAAATGCTATATATTGATATAGCATGATAGATATTTATTTTAATTAATTAAAAAATATAAACAAATAAACAATATGCATAATGTAGATCATTATACAAATTTAGATATTTAATATAATTAAATAATATAGTAAAATTATATTATATTTTTAGATACTAAATAAGTTTATTTAAAGTTCAAAGTTTGTAAAATTTTATTTAGAAAATTACTATATTTTACTACTGGTGATCATCACCAGTGATTTACAATATTTAAATTTAAATTTTTATTAAAGCAAAGCTTGATTTTTTTAATATTTAGAGTAAGGTTTAAAAGCTTAAATTAGAAAAAAGAAAGAATTATACTCAGAATTTTACAAAGAATTTTTTTTATTAGAACCCAAAATAGCTTTGTTAGTAAAATTTTATTTTATATTATATACTGGTAATAATTACCAGTGGTGATAAATAGCAAATCTTTTTTATTTAATGCAGAATTTTTTATATTTTATTTATTAAAATATAAAAATTTTATATTTATAAAATTTAATAATAAATCATAATTTTAAACTTTAAGTAAATTAGAGGTGTTGCAACCTAGTGAAGTGGTCAGGTTGTCAACCCTCCAAGTGGTAGGTTGGGTGTTCAAATCCCATCGATGATGAAAATTTGGATAATCACCTATGTAATATTTGTATTATAGCAACTGTTACTAATGATTGGGTTAGGATATCTGTAATAGTGGTTGCATCAGCATGACTAGTAAGTCATGAGGCATTCGTATAACAGGTCACATGATAGTGTTTTTTGGAACAAGGTTGTAGTTATCCAAAGGAATACAAACTAGCAATAGGCGATGCAAACACTAGATAAGTTCTTGTTGCAGTATAAATCTATTGAAATTGGGTAACAAGAAGTCTATTTAGGAAGACCTGAATAGAGAAGTAGCCAGATCTTCGATAGCCTTACTGTAAAGGCTAGTCTTATGAAATGGATACCAAGGTCGAAATAGTCAGACAAGCAAAAACCTCTAGGTGGAGGTACTACCAACCCGGCCATCAGATTAAGCTGAAGAAAAATGATATTGGGCTAATCTGATATACTAATAGACTGGTCATAAGTCCTATCAGGCTATCTGAATTAGAGTTTGGTAAACTGGCAGGAGTATATTAAAGTATTTCAGATATGCTGTGAAGTAGATGCTAGGGTTTGTGTAAACTCTATAAGAGCATAGTGGTTTAATGGTCAGCCCTAACTGCAAGTATTGGTTCTGCTATAGTAATATCTAGATCAGCTGTAAAAATAGGTACAGAAGGCTCTAGGGGGTTTACCTCAAGGATAAATTAGTCCTAAGATTGAGACAATAATCTGGGCATTTGGGATAACCTAGTAATGTTAATACAGGTTACAGGTTCAGAGAATTTAAAGTAGAATACCCAAGCAGAAGTGTTAGATATAGCAATTGGTAGGGAACCTTCAGGCAGACTCCTTAAATAGGTAATATAGAAAAGTTACACATGTAGCCAATTGTACAC
>CAJVQA010011911.1:0-10426 GCA_910591915.1 Cetraspora pellucida
GGTCAACATAAGTTACAGTTTCAGAGTGTTTAAAGTAGAACACCCAAGCAGGGGTGTTAGGTACAGCAATTGGTGAGGAACCTTCGGGCGGACTCCTTAAATAGGTAATATAGAAAAGTTACACATGTAGCCAATTGTACTCTCTTCTGTAGTGGTTCATTGAATCACAATACCGATAAGTGATTAATAAAAATCAAAAGACCAAAGAGGTTACCTTAATACCAAAAAAAAAAAATATATACTGTTACTATTTCAAACTATTTGCCTATTGCTATATAATAAAGTAAACTATTATATTTTTATCTTATATATATTTGCAATAGTCAATCATTGTACTAAGTAATCTTGTTATTTGATTGTATTATACCAAGAAGACTACAACTTTGTAACAATAGATTTTAAACTATTGTTAAAAAACTTTATAAAAAACAATAACAGATATACTAAAAATAAAAAATTATTAAAATTAAATATATTTGAATAAGATTAATTTAAAAATAGTATAATGACAAAAAAATAAAAAATATGAGAAATAAGATATTACTAAATATAGTTAGACTAAAAAGTAAATGAAATAAAGCCAAATAAAATATATAAGTAAAACATATGAATATGATTACAAAAGACAGTATTTCTGGCATTAAAATATTGTATTAAGTTTTGTTTATATAGTAATTTAATAATATATATATTTGAGATATAGTGACCTAGTAAAATAGTCAGATTGTTAACTCCCAAATGGCAGTTCTAGAGTTCAAATCTTATAGATGATGAATTTTAAAAAATAGGTCTGTGTTATGGTAACTGTCTTTGTCAATTGGTTAAATTAGTGTATCTGTAATCTTCAGTTGCATCATCTTGAATAAAAGCTCAGAGTATTTATGCTAAGTGTAATATTACATCTATATAGAGGAATGTATAACTGATGTTGCATAAAACTTTGATGCAAACTTATTATAAGACCACTAGACACAGAAAGTAAAGGAACTAAAGAGTCAGAAACCTACTTGGAAATCCTGAGTAAGAAGATAGCACAAAACTTTTAACAGTGTTGTCAGACTGATAGAAGCTCATAAAACATCTCCAAAAGGATAGCAGATAAACTGGATGGCAAAATATATAGAGGAGCATATGACCAACTAGGCTGCCAGACTTACTGGACGAAAAAAATACTAAGGTATACTATATCAGGCTATCTGGATTAAAAGTTCAGAAAGTCCTGTTAGTCTTGAGTAGCAGTTAGTAGGAGATAATAAAGAGAATGTTGAAAAGATAGGTACTGAGGTTTTGGATAAACCTTACAAGAGTAAAAGCAGTTTAATAGTTAGCTCTAACTGCAAGTGATGGTTTAGGCCAAAGTGTGACTGAGTAAGCTGTAAGTATAAAATACAGAACACACTGGTAGGTTTAGTACATAGTTAAATATAACTTAATGACTATGACATATTTTTACTGGTTTACTGGAGTTATTGATAAGGTGTAGTGAATATAGGATTAGAGTGTTTAAATAAAGGTCTTACAGATGGGTTCTAGGTATAGCAACTAGTATAGAACCTTTAGGTGAGCTACTTAAATTAGACAATAACTAAAGTTATATGAGTAGCTAGTTGTACACTCTTTTCATAATTGCCTATGCACTGTTATGTTAACAAATGCTAGCCAACAGATACTACCAATACAATCCTAGGTTGCATATACTCACCTTAACATTAAAAAAAAAAAAATAGTATATATATTCTAATTACAAATAATTACTAAGATAATTATATGCAAACATGTGGCAAATACAAACTTAGATATTATATAAGTAACTAAATGAAGTTAGTAAAATAAAGTTAGTAAAATGAAATTAGAATAGCTAATATAATACTAGTAATAATTTTATAAATATAGTCTTAAAATTGTATTATATCAAATTTAAAATCTAATAAACTAACTAATAGTATTATCAAAATTCAAAAAAAATTTTTTATTGTTATAAATTTATTTTTTTTCCTTCACTTATGTAGTCTTTTTATTTTATCTTTATTATGATTTTTTGCATATATATATACAAAATTTTATATAAATTTTAATACAATATTTTATAGATACTTTTATATATAAGCCTTATGAGTGATTTGCCTATACTGATTATCTAACTTTATAAGAAATTAGAGTATGCTAGAGGCCACATCTGACCATTACTCTATAATAGAATATTGCTAATTTGATAACATTTTCTTATAGAAAAGTGAACAAAAAAAGAAGACTTATATATAAAAAAATACAGAGATATAAAAAAAAATAATAAAAAATACAATACAATAAATAAAATATGAAGATAAAAAGTAAATATATATATATATATATATGTAACTCTTACAACATAATTATTAAATAGTTACAATTATAAGTCTGTATTAGGCTTTTAAAAATTATAGACTATACTAAATAGAATTAATTTTATTATTTTTCTATTTACTTAGAATATTTAATAAAAATTATATAGAATAAAACTTTGACTTGAATGTAAAGAATTAGTATGGGTTACTAATTAGTCTAAAAGCAGTATTTTACAAAGTTTCAGCAAATCAAAACATATGTATAAGTTATGTTTATATTACTGTATTGTTTCTGACCTATGCCAATACTAATTCTATTTAGAAAGTAAATATTAATAACTGTTTTGGTAATTTTACATGCTAATCTTTTGAAAGTAGTAAACTAAATCTCTTACTTTTACAAAATTTTCTTTAAAAAAGAGTAGAAGGCAACAATTTTTATATGTAGTTCTTTAAATAAATTTTATAATTATATAGTAGTTGCTTCAAGTTTTTAAAAGTTCTGGCTTAAGTCTTTTTATAATTGTTTCTAGAATACCTTTCTAGTTTAGATACTAAATAAAAAGAAGAGTTCACCAAGAAGAAAAGCTTGATCTCTCTTCAAACAATTACAAATACATTAGCTTTTTAGTGTTTTATATCTATTTTGGCTTCATCAACAACAATTTACTTTATATAAGACCAGAAGTTTTTTTTTTTAATCTTGCTATAACATTTTTCTGCAGTTTAGATTGTTATTGTTGTTGGTTAAAAGATTATCAGAAAGAGTTATAATATTATTTTAAGTTATAAATTTATTATATTTATATTTATAAATTTATTAATTTATTTTATTTTATTTTTAGTTATATATAAGCATAATTGGTAAAATCTTTTTATATAAAAGGCCAAAATAATAATAATTAGATTCAATGTACAGAGCAAATTATAGTATCATGAATAGCTGTAAAGCTAAGCATATAATGATCAACTCTGTAGAAGACAACTTTAAAAGATTATTATTAGAAAATTTTTTAGATAAATATTAATCAATATATATTAATTAAAATATAATAATATATATTAGCAAAGTAGTTATAAATCAATATATATCAAAATTAATATAAATTAATAAATAGATATATATTAATATTAACAAAAAATTAATTATTATCAATATTATTTAAATCAATATATCTTATTATTTACAAAAAATTAATTATTTTTAAAATTATTTAAATTAATACTTATTGTTATTAACAAAAAATTAATTATTATTATTATTTTTTTTTTTTGAAATGCCAAAATAGAAACTTTATTAAGTAATAGAAGAATTACATTAAAAATTTCTAAATTACATTTGTGCTACTTAGTTTAAGACATCCAATATGACATTACATCTTCATTTCTATATAACACTATTATTAATTATTTCAAATAAAATAGCCAGTTTTTAATAAATATAGTAAAATTAATAGTAGATGTATTTAAAGTATTAGATATTGATTAAGAGATAAAAATTAAAGAATAAATTTTTGAATGTTTGAATTTGTCAGTTATATTGTGAGCTTTTTCTTATTATTGTTGAAAAATATTATATGGTAGCCATATTTGTTGATAGAACCAATTAAGAGAAGCATTAGATAAGGTTATAAGAAAGGGTAATATTGTTTTATAAAAAAGTATTTTAATATTATCATATAGAAATATAGAGTAAAGGCCTTGGATAAGATTCAAAAAATTAGAATATAGTGATGTATTAAGGTAGTAGAATAATATAGTATAAATAGTATTTGTAATTTTAGCAGAGATATTTAATTGTTAAATAATATTTATAGTTAAGCTATAAAGAATTTGTTGAAGATTGAATTTTTGTTTAGAGCAAATTAATAAATGAGGTATATTTTTGATAGATTGACAATGAACACAATTTGGAGTAGTATATAATAAAAAATAATATATATTAAGATTTTGCATAGTTGGTAAGTTGTTATTAATAATTTTTAGTCAAAATAAATAGAATTTTCGATCATTATTAAGTGAATTAATAATATTAAGATTGGTAGACCATTTAATAGAAAATGGGTTTTGAAAATATTTAAGTTGTGACCAAGTAAGAAGTAATTAGATAGTTATAGTATTTTGAAAAAAAGAATGCATTTTAGTAGAAATTATATAATCATGTTATGTAAAGTAGGAAGAAAGTATTGTTTTAAAGTTGAATATGATTTGGTATTTATTAGTACTTTGTTTGGCTAGGAAATCAGCTTAATTGTAAAAAAAGTTATTAGAATAAAATTTAATTTTATGAAAAAAAATATTAAGTGACTTTGTTTTAATAAGATAATGAATAATAAATAGAATATTCCAGTTTTTTATATGAGAGAATTTATATAATGATAGAAATAGTTAAATATTTTTAAATGCAGAAAGATTGTTTAAATATATATTATTTTGTGAATTTATTGGCAAGATAAGAAGGAGATATATTATTGCTTCAAGTTCTGCTCAGGTAGAGTCAGAATATGAAGAAATAGAACAGTTAAATTTGATTTGAATATTGTGTTCAGAAATCCATCCAATTCAATTTTAGAATGTAATGTTTGAGCATTAATAATTAAGGCATCTGTATAGAAATAAGTATTGTTTAGAAGATTTTTTGCTAATAAAAATAATTTGATAAGTTAATTTTGATAATCAGAGAGTAATATGTATTTTTGTATTATTTATATTTTCATTTCAGCAATGTATATAATTGGAGTTTGAGTTGGTATGAGTAATGAAGAAGTTTGTTGTAGTATATTAATAAGTGTATAAATTTCATGATTATCAATGTTAAAGAAATAGATATTATTTTTTTGATAATTTAATATTTGAAATATTAATAAAGGTTTGAGGTATTGGCATAGGTGGGTTAGTAGAAGTCAAGAATATTGAGCCATAAGCAGTATTGTTGATTGAGAAAAAATTAAATAAATTCTTTGTAAAAAGAATTTGAGAATTATTAAGAAGAATTGACTATTGATTTAATAATAATAGGTAATAGGGTGTAATTGTATCGAGAGAATTAATAAAACTATTAATATTAGATAGGTTAAAATGTGGTTATGTTTGGTGAATAGTATTATTTTGAATAAGATTACAAAGTTTGATAAACTAGGAAAGAGTAGGTCCATGTATGGATTTTTTAGTTCACATATATATTATTTTAAGATAAAAAGTATAAGTTGTTAGCAGTTGTGATTTGTTCAATAAAGAGTATTTTATTAATATGAAAACTACTTATTAAGAAAAAAGAAATATTAAATGAAAGAATGTTATATATTGTTTTTGTTGTTATAGGGATGTTAGTTAGTAATAATTTAATAAGTTATTAAGTAAAAAATAAATATTAGAGTTATATAAAAGTGAAAGTTAAAAAATAAAAGAAAAATTTTTGGTTTTTAGTGAAAATTTAGAGTGTGTATTTGAAAGGAAAAGTGGTTGCCATATTTTAGTAAGCCAGTTTTTAATTTTGGTTTTACCAATATATTTAAGGAATAGAGTAGAATAGAAGATATCTTCAATTGTTAATAATGTGACTTTTTAAGTTAAATATTGAAATGTTGGAAGTTTAAAAAACAGTGAGTTTGTAAAAAGAATATTAGATGTATTTTTTGCTAAATGAAGCATTTTTTTTGTTGTAATTAATATAGACATAAGAGTTTTTGTTGTTGTGTTTTGGATATTAATAAGATTTGTAAAAGATATTCTAAATATAGTTGTAATATTATATTAAAAAATATAAAAATTTGGTTAGGTGTAAGTTTTTTATATTTAATTAATGAGAGAAAGTTTTTAATTTTGTTTTGAAGCATTTCAAAAGTTGGTTTAATAGAACTATTTCTATCAAAATAAATACTGAGATACTATATGATTTCATGTGGTTTACATAAAGGTATTATTTGGTTATTATAATAAAGAGTTGGTATAGTGATATTTAGTTTGTTTTTGTTTTAAGAAATATATAAATAATCAGATTTAGTTGGATTAATTTCAATGTTATTAAGATTGTATAGTTGTTGTGTATTATTAAGAATATGTTGAAGGGTTTCAGGGTTTTCATTATGCCAAACAGTATTATTCATGAAAACCATAGTAGATATGGTTATTGAAGAAGTTAGTATATTAAAAATAATCTCAAGTGGTAAATATAAGATAATTTTAAGTAAATAATTATTATATTTATTATAAATATAAGTCAGAATTGGATCATAATAAATTTTTCAAAGAAGAAGAGTATGTTTCACCTTGTTTGATATCTGATTTGATATGAACAGATGATGTAAGACTATGTGTAATAATTATTTTTTTTGTCAGTCTGTATATAGTTCAGCAATAAGTTGGATTTTTTTAAAAGAAATATCAATTCTTTTGCAAGTGTCTTGTAGTTAAGATATGTTGATTTTATCAAAGGCTTTAAACATGTCTTAAAATATTATCTAAGCTTCATTATTAAAATGTTTGTAGTATTCAATAGTATTATTAAGAATTTGAATAAAAATATGTGTTGAAGAGTTTTTAGTAGCAATGAAGTTGAGATTTAAAAAGAGTTTATTGGAGTTAATAATATAATCTAGTCTTTGTATAAAGGTTTTAGTAAAGCATTTCTTTATTGGTTCTATAATTGAGATTAGATAAACTTGATTAAGTGTAAAGTTCTGAGAATTTTTTTGGAATAAGAAAAATATTAGAAGTTTTCTAATCAGATAGAATTTTTTGAAGTTGAAGACATTTGTTGATAAATAATTTAAAAGAAATTTGGCCAATATGGCCTACATATTTAATATATTCATAGTTTGTTTCAAGAGAATTTGTAGCTTTTTAAAAAAGAAGATTTTGAATAATACTTTGCTATTCATTATTAAAGATATTGTTGAATAAGTTTTGGTAATGTATTTTAAGTTCAGGATGAGGTTGGTATAGTTGGTAGTAATCAGATGTAGGTTGAATTTGTTGAAGGGGTTTTTTATTAAAGTATTCAGTAAAGTAAGCATGAATAGCTTGTTTAATATGATCTTCTTCTGTTAATAAAGTGTTATTTATTAGAAGTCTATCAATATGTATACTATTATATTTTTTAAGAATATTTTTAAAGAATTTTTTAGGTTGTGATTGAAAAAGTTGATTGCTATTCTCAATTTTTTATTGAATTTCTTTTTGAGTTTGTTGTTGGTAAAAGGTATTGAGTGCTAATTTAATTTGATTAAATTCTTGTTTGATTGAAAAGTGTAAGTTGTTAGAGGTTTGTAGTTTATTAATAAGGGTTTCAGAGTATTTGGTTATGTATTTATTAAGAAGATTATAAAAGTTAGATGATTGTAGATAGTTTTTTAAATATTATATTTGTTTATATCTATAAAAGAATGCATGTTGTTTGGAAGGTTTGTCATTTTTAATTTTCTGAATTGTTTTAATGTTTTTGTAAGAAATGTTTTTTAAAGCAGCTTTAGTAACTGTTTTAAGTATTTTATTCTAAGTTATATTGAGTTCATTTTGATTTGAGATGTTGAATATTTGGTTTTGTAATTGGCAAACTTTGTAATATTTGATTTGAGTAATTTTCAATATTTTCTTTTGGGCAGAATTTTCAAAGAAAGTTTTTTCTTGTATGTTGTTTAGAGGGTTTTGTTTTGTTAATAGTTATAGAAATTTCAAGAATAATAATTTTATAATCTGATTCAGATAAGATATCCTTAAGGATATCAGTGTATTCAATTTGAGATATATTTAAGTTTGTCCATATTTGGTCAATTCTGCTATTAGAGGTTGAGTGAAAAAATGGAAAGTTTAATGTTGTAAAGAAGAAGAATTAATATATATCTTTAAATTGATAACTGATTAAATATTTGAGAATTTGAGATTCTGGAATTGAGGTGTTTTTTGAAGAGTTTCTATCTGATAAAGGTTTGTACTACTGTTAAAATCACCAAGTATTATGAGTTAATAGTTAGAATTATTACAAAGTATAATAATTTGTTTTTGAATTTTGACACATAATTGTTTTTTCTTTAAAGTAAAAAGGTATATTTAAAGAATACAAATTTAAAATATAGATCTAAGCCAATTATATAACTATTATAATTGTGTATTTTAGTAATATATTTGAAGATTCTTTTATGTATAAAAATTTCAACACCTGCTTGGTAGAGATTTTTATAAGAACTCCAAAAGCTGTTATGATTTTAAAGATTTTGGTTAAAGAATTTTTCTTCTTTAGAACTAAGATGTGTTTTTGATAATCTGAAGATATCAAAGTTATGTTAATTAATAATATCAATGAGTGAACACTTTTTTGAATATTGAAGTAAACTGTTAATATTTAAAGAACTAATTTTTATAGAAATTGAAATTATAGGTGTAAGAAATGTTTGAAGAGAGAGAATATTATTAGTTAAAGTAGTGTTAGATGAATGTAATATAAGAGAAATGAGATTTGTGATATTAAGGTTGTTAGTATTAAAGAAATCAGAATCTGTTAATAGATTAGAAACTGAAAATTATTAGTATGATTTGATAGGTAGGTTATAGTATTAATAATAAAATGATTTAGAGAAAAGTATGTGATTTGGTATTATACTGTTGTTTAAGTTTTTATAAACATATGTTTTAGTAAGTGTAGTATTGATAGAGATTTTAAATGGTTTATTAAATAGATTATTTTTTAGATATCAAAGAAAATTTTAAAGTGTTTGATTAAATAATAGAGTTGAAAGATTATGGTGAATTAGAAAGATATTGTAACAAAAAGGATTCTTGAAGTTAGGAATAGAGTTAAAATTCAAGAATAGGTAATAGGTTTTTGCAAGGTTACTCACCATTTTAAGCTCAGCTTGCACAGCTGTGAAAGATACTGTAGTCTTCTCTGTATGTTGAGCCTGACCATCATAATTTCAGCCTTCTATATAAATAGGCTTTACTGCCTGCCTACTTACATTATTCTCTTCTAAAAATGATCTACTATTTGTAAAATACATTATAATTTTAAAGGTGGCAGCTGCTTTAATATTACTTGTAAAAAAGTTTATTGAAAAGGAGGTTAAGAGATAATAGAATTAAAAGATTATGATTATTGATTTTTTTTAAAATAATGTATTTGAAATTCTTAATAATAAGAGATTTAGCTTGAAGGTAATAGTCTTTATTATATTTTTTCTGAATAAAGAAAATAGAAAGATTTGTACTACTTTGTTTAAGTATTTTAAAGTAGGTAATAACTCTGACAAGAAAATAAATATCTGTAATTTGGTTTGTAGTTATTTTAATAGCTTGGTTATAGCTTAGATTAAAGATTTCATCATTTTGAGCTGCTGCTTGAAGGAAAGCTTTAAAGTATTCATAAAAGTAATAGATTTGACAATTTATATTATGATCTGTTTTGTTGATTTTCATAAATTGTTTTTTAGCAAAGTTAGCAAGTTTACAAAAAAATTTAATTGAAGCCAAAATTTTGAATGAAGCTAAATAGCATTATCTTTATAAAAGATTGAAAAATCTAAGATAGGATGAGTCTATGCTGGTTGATTAGATTTGGTAGATAGGTTTGATTTTTCAAAAACAGGAGCAGGAAATTTTTTAAAAGATTGGTCAAAGTAATATGTAGAGAGATTTTGAAAGTTGTGTTCAGTATTAGATAGCAGAACTGTATATTTATATTTATCAGAGTTTTTACAAATATGAATATGAAAAAGAGCAAGTTTTCTAACTAGTAGGGTGTGCTTTTGTAGAGATGTAATAGATTTAATAATGAAGAATTAAGATAATAGCTTTTTATGCTCTTTAGCATATTTGGTTGCAGTTTGATATTTGAAAAATTAAAAACTTTAGTTTTGATAATATTAAAAAAATGATATTTGTAAATTTCAAAAAATTTATCAAACCAATTTTCAAAAATAGCTTTATGTAGTTTAAGAGAAGGTATTTGAAAAGAGTTTTTAAATTTTTCTGTATTAATATTAAAAGAAACATTAACATTTAGTTTATTATCATTTTATATTTAGAAAGAAGTTTTTTTTTTTTTTTTGGTATTAAGGTGACCTCTTTGGTCTTTTGACTTTTATTAATCACTTATTGGTATTGTGGTT
>CAJVQA010011912.1:0-10426 GCA_910591915.1 Cetraspora pellucida
AATGTAATTTATTACACTTATTACATTTATTGCACTTATTGCATTTCGTGCATTTTTCACGTGATCGGTCACGATATCCGGTATCACAATATGTTATCATCGTCATGACGAAACGGAAATCTCCGAAATTTTACAATAGATTTTGTGCTCTGATTAAGGATCCAAGTATAGTGACGAACAATTAATTAAATTTAGGGAATTTACGGATAAGGGCCGAAAATGAAATATAAATTATTACAAATAAGGGTCCAAAATGAAAATAATTACAGACAGAGGCCCGATATTTGAAAATTATTATAAATAAGGGCCCAAAATATTTATACGCTTAAAAATCTATGATTTAGCCCCGTTTCGATAATTTGAATATAATTATTGATTATTAATGCATAAGATATATAATTTATTTTATTGAAATTCTTATATATATATTTCTTAAAACCTGTTCATAAATGTTAGATACAAAGTTACAGATCAGTATGATTTTTACAAACTTGGAAAATGTTCATTCAGCTCTGAACAGTTATTTTATTGAATTCTGTTGCTGTTTGTTTTACAAATGAAACCAGTTCAAGCTTTTTACTATTTTAGCTAACAAGCGTAAAGATGATCCAACTTACAACTTTTATGAATACATTCAAAACACAAGATATAACAATACCTCGACCTTGTGATATTGAAAATTGTGTTAGTTCTAAAAGTGGATACTGGGATATCATACATGGTAGCCTGGAGAAATAAGCACGTTAGGTCACGGTGCTAATTTTTCATTTTACATCACATGGATTTCAAAGATCCAGTCAGTCAGTCGGAATTATTTTTCTTTTGTTTTTTACAGTCAAACTCTCTATAATCACGCCATTGGTTTCAAGAATTTTGTGCTTATATAAAGGCTAAATTTATATGCATTATATAAGTTGGTTTAAAAGTTTCTGATTATATGCAAATGAGTGACAAAAAGGAAAAACCTGTAAATCATTTCACTCATTGAGTGAGATGATTTACAGGTTTTCCCTTTTCGTCTCTCAAATGAGATTATAGAGAAAGTGACTACTGTATAGGGAGGTCTGACTGTAATTCTAAATAATGAACGATAACTCCTAAACACTTATTTAATCACGAAATACAGTAAGATAATTAAACATGATACCGTTATGATTAAATTGGCTAGCAATTTTGATAATATATTTGGCCTTTATTTGGGGGGCTCCACAGCAAAAGGTGGTAATGGGCCAAAAAAATTTTTTCTGTAGCATTTTAATATTGTGTTCTAAATGATCTAATTTTTGCAAAAATAAAGTATTGCCAAAAATTTTTTTTTGGCCCACCACCACCTTTTGCTGTGGAGCCCCCCATTTGTAATAATTTTCAAATATCGGGTCTCTATTTGTAATTATTTTCATTTTTGGCCCTTATTTGTAAATTCTCCTAATATTATTGGTTTAAGCCAAAAGACCCGACCAGATACCTACTATTGCCAAAAAACAAATTGTGGCAGCATCAAATTATATTCTTGTAGAAAAAAGTATTCATTATGTTCAAGAAAATCCGGAGCTATTCATTTGTTCTACGCTGGGATGCAAAGCTTTAACTAAATTGTTAAATTATATCTGAATATTTGAATATATTCATTTAATATATGAAGATTTGACTAATATATAACATAAAGGTGAACATAAAATAGTTCATTTGTATTCGCTTTTTATCTCTTTACTTTTTTTTATTATTTATTTATTTATTTAATTTTTTCGATCTTTTTTAATTTTTCCTAAATGCTTTTTTCGCCTTTTTTTATTCAAGTTTACTAAAGCGCGCACCAGTGTTGTTCAACACTATATATATTTTTTACTATAAAATTTAAGGTTAAGGTGTGGTTATAGACTAAAAAGAGGTAGATATGAAGGTTCAAATTTTGGTTAGCATAAGGTTTTGGGGTTCTGACCATTTTTACTTAATATATCTGTCCGTTTCTTAGTCAGTTTTTGGAGATATAGCAACTGTGGCGGTTTTAATAAACTCAGTTTTATTAATCGGGTAAATGGATACAGATTCTAAAAACAGCCTATCGCTATGACATTTCACAATCAACAAATGACACATGCCAATTCAGAATCATAAATTCCGAAATGACGCGGAACATAAATATTGCGAAGGTTGCAATGATTAAATTATATTATTAAATCAGTAATAATTATTAGTAATCGTACAATTTAATCGTCAAAATATTGATATAACTTTATTATCTAAATATTAAGTGCCCGCTGGCATACTACTGTACTAATACTGAACTGATAAACAACCAATGATTATTGCTTGATTGTTTATAAATTTAATGACAATAAATAATACTCATTGATACAATGCCCTAAACCATACCTAATAAGCATTTTTTTTCGGATATTATTTCATGTCTACAAATCCAGTAAATTTTCCAGAAGAGAATTATAGTTTTTTTTTTTAAAAAAAAAACTCCAATTCTTTTTTTTTTTTTTTTAAAAAAAAAAAAAATTCCTTTTATTTTTATTTTTTTAAAAAAAGGAAATTTCTTTTTTTGTTTAGAAACTAAAGTTAAAAAAATGTTGCCACTTTATCTTTTGCTAGCGTGTCTTGCTTTGTATTATATCTTCAAATCAAATACACCACATGGCCTAAAAAAACTTCCTACTCCACCAGGTAGTCGATTTTATTTTGGTTAGTATAAAATATGATTGAGATTCTCTATTGTTCTATCGTAAACCATGGAAATTTGCTTTTACACGCAAAATAAGATTTGGATCATGTATTATAAAAATTTATGACAAGAATTTTATTTTTATGCTGGCAAGAAATAATACAAAAGATACAGCTGGGATGTTTGTAATAAGTAAATGTATCAGCAAAAAGAAAAAAATTTAGACAACAATTTTGACCTAAATTGCTTTAAGATAAAGAAAATATTTAAAAGATGGTATTTTTTTGTAGGCCACTTTTTCCATGTTGGACGTGAACCACATAAAAAGTAAGAGAAATAAACATATATCAATTTATAAAGAATTAATTGAGTGACTTGATTGTTAATCTAAATAGATTTACAGAATGGGCAAGAAGTTTAGGCGATATTTATGGTGTACACATGGGTCAACAATATTGGATTATATTAACTGGTGATAAGGTTGTTGGAGAACTTTTACAAAAGCGTAAGTTTTCTCATTAATTCGTTACAAGCTAATGGTTTAGTTGGTAATTGAATACATTTTTTATAATAGGTGGCGGAAAATATTCATCTCGTATAACAAGTTATTATACTTATGATTTATTGACCAGGGGAAAAAGTTATTTTGGTTGCCCATATAATGAAAGATATAGGATGCTTACACCCATTAGTAAGTTATTGAGCATACATATTGTGTTTTATTTATTTAAATAATATTAAGTTTTTTATAACGTACCATAAAAAATTCTATTTAAATATAGTGCATGGAGCTCTGGGACAACGTAGTGTAAAAGAAAATTCTAAATTACTCGATAATGAATTTCGTATACTTATGCAAAACCTTTGTAATGCTTCAACCAATGCAAAAGATGGGGTTTATCCTAAAAATTGGTTTCAACTTACAAGTTTAAACATTATAACCATCTTATGCTTAAACAAGCGGACAGAAACTGTTGATGATCCATTTTTTACAGAATTTAAAACCGTAATGGAAGAGCATATGGATCTCGTTAAAATAACAAATAGACTATCTGAATTTTTTCCCATAATGAAATTAATTCCAAATACTAGTTTACGTAATAAAATAATAGCAAATAGAACAAAAGTTGAAGCTTTTCTCGGAAAATTAATCAAAGAAGTTGAGAATGATAAAGAGAAGAAGCCTTGTATTATTAGAAATTTTCTTCACAAGAAGGATGAAGGAATCCTCGATGAGCTAGACATTATTTATCTCGTAGATGCATTCTTTGCTGCTGGAACTGTAAATATCATGAAAGGCGTCTTTTAATTTTAGCATTTACCTTAAAATTATTGATATTTTAAAATTTTTAGGATACAATTGCATCAAGTTTAACATGGCTTAGTGCTACTTTAGCTAATAATCCAGAAGTTCAGTCTAAAGCTCATCAAGAGCTTGATCGAGTAATTGGACAATCTCGTTTACCAGAAGTTTCTGATGAGCAAAATCTTCCTTATATACGTGCTATAATCAAAGAAGGTCAAAGATATTGTGCACCAATTTATCTTGGTGTACCTCATGGTATCGAAGAAGATGATGAATATAACGGTTATCATATTCCAGCAAACTCTGTTGTAGTTTTAAATCAATATGGAATTCATATGGATGAAAAAAGATATGAGAATCCTAAAGAGTTTAAACCTGAAAGATTTTTAGGAGTTACGGAAAGTAGTGCAGCTTTAGCAAATAGAAATTCAGAAAACAGAGACCATTTCGGATTTGGTGCTGGAAGAAGGCTCTGCACCGGAATTCACATGGTATGCACAATATTATAAGTAATGAATGGTTTCAATTATTTATTAAAAAAATATTGTTTGATTTCTATATAAATCTTAAAAATAGGCTGAGAGAGAACTTTTCTTAGGAGTCTCTCATCTTCTATGGTGTTTTAGAATAGAAAATGCGTCACCATTAGGTGAGGATGGTAAACCAATACCAATTGATTTAAACAAAGTACGCCTTGGTATTTCTGTTTGGCCCGAAGATTATCGTGTTAAATTTATAATAAGACATGATAATGTTGAAAAACTTTTATTTGGCCTAAGCCAAATTTGATTGGATTCCTTGCAGCATAGGTGACATATAGTTTTTTTTACTAATCCCACCAGTGGACGGCGTACTTTATTTGGGCTCAGTGTATTATTACGCTTTGTGCTACATTACATATTACTGCATTATAGTTAGACCAGATCTTATATATTGTGTTTGTATTTATTTCTTCATTGGTTTCATCTTGAATATTTGAAACTGTCTCCATCTGGTTTGTTATAGCCGAATATGTACCTCCCATATTATCTTACTAAGTGACACCTATTTTAAATAAATTAATTAGTATAGTAACACATTTTATTAATTTTATTAATGTTGTCACCCATACTGCAAGAGAATCGGTATTAATGTAGTACTGAAACTTTTGGATGTTTGTGTTTATATTTTTTTTATGAGTATTATATCATTTTTTCAAAGTTTATTTTAAGTACTTCAGTAAGAAAAAATTCAGTACGCTGTTTTTTTCGTAAATATAAGCCGATAAATAAAAGTGAAATCAAATAGTTGGAACTGCATCGGTACAACTTAGTCAGCCCAGTTGAGTAATCACAGTTGACATGTTACGTATTACAATACAGGTAATAAGAGTCTAGCAACTTATAGTAATAAGAATTGTAATAGTATCACACTTGAGTCATAACTATCGTGCTCATTTGTTGTATTTTCTTGTCCCTGTGATCGTATTAGACCTGTTGTCATTAGTGCATTGAAAGTAAAAGAAAGAAATCGAATTAGTAATTAACCCTTATTTATATAAAACCCTTAAAGTGACACGTGCACTCGAAATTCTAAACCCAAAAACCCAGGCACACTTGAACAGTAGAGAGGTCCATTTAGTAGAAAATATTAAAAGTCCTAAGAATAGCAATCAGTGTCAGCATTACCAACAAATTCAAGTACAAGAGTAATAGGACAACTTGCTACCAGTCCCATGACTGCCGCGTATCAAGAAACACCCTACTCTCGGACCAAATTGATCCATGCATTGATCGAAGCCTACCAATTAGGGTGTAGAGAGAAAGATTCAATTAGATTTAATAGTTCTTGTGTTAGGTTTTTGTATAGTAACGATCCTCGCTAGGTTAGTTTTTAGTATTATACCATTTTTCACTGTCACAACGTACACATTTTCTGAGTTCATAAGAGGCACAAAGTGACAATTAGCGTTGATCAAATATTACAGTACTGATTACTGTGATACTTAATTCATGTGATTTAAATGACAATTTAATGATAAGTCCAATCTAATAAAAAAAACTTGGGTTTTATTGCTCAGGTTTTTTTTATCTGTAGCACTCATAATTTGACCCCCGTTGTACTTAATTTGCCGCTGAAGTGAATGTCCACGAAATGAACGGATCCAACTGATAAACTCTTCATTTCACTTCCATGAAACACCGTTCTTGATATAATCATATATATATTATTCTGCTTTCTGATTGCTAATCTGTATTATTTTTGTTAATTTCACACTCTTTCAAATGCACAGCTCCAAAGGCATGAATTGAGAAATTTGGCTATATAACTTTTTTACATCGCTTTTTTTTTAGTATTAATAACTATTTTACAAATATTTAATTAAACTAAAGTACTCGATGGCTTAGTGTGACGGTTTCTCTTGTTTGGTATAGATACAACGTTTCACGACATTTCATTAGGTAATATCGATATATACCGAAAAAAAAAATCCGTTATACTAAATTCATAATTCTTCAAAGTAATAAAGGTATTGAACAAATGCCTTATTAAAATATAAAATATTGATTAATCGTAATTTTTTTCAAAATGATTATGTTACCGAACGAATGCCTTTTTGAAATATTTAATAATTTTCGAACAGATTATAAAACCTTATTCTCGTGCCTTCTTGTAAACCGTCGGTGGTGTAGAATTATTATACCAATATTATGGAGTGAACCTACGAATTATTTCAGTGACAAAAAACTTATCAGAATATATCTATTAGCATTAAATAATGAAGAGCAAGCTTTATTAATCCCGTTTAAAATTATTCTTCCAAATTATCCAAGGCTATTATTTGAGTATGAAAGTTATACTACATCTGTTGGTTCTTATTTGCATAGTGGAGTCAGAAATTGGCTTGAAAATGAAGGATATAATGTTAAAGTATATAATGATAAATTTGTAAATGCTATTAAATTCTCTTTGACTGCAATGTTTCTGCGGGCAAGCAAAAATCTTAAACATTTGACACTTACTGCTACTAATAAAACAATATTATCAGATACACTTTGCAATAATACCACTCTATATTCTTTGAGTTTTCAAAATTATTATCTTGAACCAGAAGAAAGAATTATATTAACAGATGCCCTTTACAAGAACATCAATCTGACTTCTTTAAGCTTTCATAACAATAATTTTAGCTCAGAAGAAGGAAAAGCATTTGCATATGCACTTTGCAAGAACACTATACTGACTTCTTTGACTATTAAATTTAATAAACTTGGGTCAGATGGAGGAAAAGCATTAGCGGATGCACTTTGCAAGAACACCACGCTGACCTCTTTGAATCTTCATTGGAACAATCTTGGACTAGGAGGAGGAAACGCATTAGCAGATGCACTTTTCAAGAATATCACGTTGACTTCTTTGGATCTTGGCAATAATAATCTTGGATCAGGTGTAGGAAAAGCATTAGCAGATGCACTTTGTAATAACATCACGTTGAAATATTTGAATCTTTACAGTAATGATCTTGAATCTTTTGGGGGAAAAGTGTTGGCAGTTGCACTTTGCAAAAATACCACGCTGACTTCTTTGAATATTGGTATTAATAATATTGGATCAGAAGGAGGAATAGCATTAGCAAATGCACTTTGTAGGAATACTACGTTGATTTCATTGAATCTTTATCGTAATAGTCTTGGCGTAGAAGGAGGAAAAGCATTTGCTGATGCACTTTGCAAAAACAATACCTTGAAAAAATTGATTATTGGTTTTAACAATATTAATTTTACTATAAAATCTAATAGTCCTAACATTAAAATATATCAATAAATTATGCATTGTTTATTCATTGTGAATCAAGGTTAGTAAATAGACTAATTTGACCAATTTTTTTAATTATCATTAAAAAATGTGTTCAATTATTATTAATTTTAATTTTTAACCAAAATTTATTTTATAGTTTTTAATCATTTATTAAATTTATATTTTAATTTTTGATCAAAAATTTTTCAATAAATAGATAAAAAATTGGTTAAAAATTTTAAATCAGCCTATTTATGTCCCTGAACTGTGAAGGTAAATATAATGTTTATAAATAAATTATACAAAATTACTTCTTCACTATGAATTTCAAACCTGATGTTAAAATTAGATTTCATTACTTTAATTTTCTGCATACTTTGTTATTTATTGTTTTTATAAGTCTTAAAAACACAAAAATTTTGTGTATGCCTGCACTACAGACAGGATTGCTGGTGCATACATAATTTTTATGGTACACCAAATAATATTCAGTTAATTATTTGGTGCAAAGTGCACCTAATGGTGCATCATAAATAGGTGTTGAAGTTTCCTCTTTTTATAAATTAGATTTTTACTTAATTTTAATAAAATTAAATATATAGATTGAATTATATAACTTTACATTAGTTTAAAACTATTATTTTAACAATTGTGTATGTAATAATATAATAGAATATTAACTAAAATTGAATATTGCTTTAAGCATATACATTAAAACCTGCTTAAGTAGATTCTAAATTTAGAAAAATTCTATCTGATATATAATATATGTACTGTACATATATATGTTAAAAGGTGATAACTATTAGAATGTATCTAAAACTGACAAGACTAACTAATCTCTACACTAAATTCTAATAACTCAAAACTTTAAAACCTTGAATTAATAGGCTTAAAAGAAGTGTGAAAAGACTTGACACAAGTCTCAAGACTTTTAAGTCTTACTGTAGTTATACTAGATTAAGATAAGTATTTCCTTCTCAATTCTACTAGTCTAACTTGTATTTTGTACTCCAATTTATATTAATAACTTATATTTTTTCTTCTTAGAGTACTGTAACAGAGTTTTATAAAGTTAACTCAATTATAAGATTCTTAATAATATTACAGATCTTATAATTCAGGAAGATAATTACAAAGTTAAAATCGATCAAACAATATCATAATTAGTAGTTTAATTAGTATATACAGTATATATAATGCTTTCTTATTATTTTTATTAAACTTAAGATATCGATTTTTACAAGAACAGGTTTTATGACTTTTTATAAACAATGAAATTTTTAATAGGAATTCCTACTTAGAAACTCATATTTCTACAATACTTTTTAAAGATATGAACTCAATAAGTTAGTTTTTATTTGAAAGAAAAAGTATTGCTTTTATAATTTTTTACATTCTTATTACACTCAAATGATACTTATTCTACTAAACTAACAAATTCCTTTAATTACATAAATATCTTTAGCACCTTTAATATTGATATTATAAATTTAATTAGCAATAAATGAAATTTTTGTAATCTTCAGCTATGGTAAGGATTTATTTGTACTTTCTATTTTTAGGGTTTACACTAACACTAACTATTTATAACTATATATTTATATTAAGCACTACTTAAAAAAAAAAACGATATAATAAAAAATAAAAATAAAAAAAATAAAATAAATAAGAAAATGATTGAAGGTACTTTGGAGCTTTTTACAACATATATATAAATTTATTTATTTATTAATTAGTCTTTAAAATATTATCTAAAGTCCAATTAGTTGTATTTTCAGTTTCATCTAAATTTTTTTTATTTCATCAAATATTAACATTAATACTTCGATAATATCAAAATTAATAAACTCTTTCATAAATAAATCTGAATTATTTGATAATGATTCTAAATAAATTTTTTGAAATATTCAAATTTCAACTCATTATCTTCATTTACTAAATTTATTAAATTATAAGAAAATAATGTATTATAGTTATCTAAATTATTATTTTCTTTTTTAGTTTCTAATTTTTTGGTTAAAGTTTTTTTGAGACATTTTATAGATAATATAAGATGTATTTGGGAGATTATTTTTAATATTAAAGTAGCTAATCAATTTTGAATTTTTGTTTTTATTATACCCATATAAGAAAAAGTCTCTCTATTTTAGCAGAATGAGAATGAATAGCAAATATTTTTAAAACTAGTATTTTTAATACATCAGTTTGATAAAAAATTTTCTTCCAATATGTTCATGATTTTAAATTTGGTAAATTAAAAAGGAGATCATTATTATAATAGTCTAATAATTTTTGTGAAATTTTTTTGACTAGTTCACGTGTAAAATTTCATATTTGTGCAAATATTAATGCATAAATTACTATATTATTAAAGGTTAGTTTTTTTGATACTACGATTTTATAAAATTTTAGATTTAAAAAAATGTTAAATAATATATAAGTTTATCAAATTCTTTTGCTTGAAAATTAACTATATCTTTTGCATAATTGACTAATCTATAATCAAAATCTTCAAATTTACTTTATTTTAATTTTTTATAAATAAGTAACAATTTTGCAAATATGTTATCTAAAGTTGTATTATTAGATTGAAGTTTTGTAATTTTTTTTTTTTTTTTTTTTTTTGCTCTTAAGCAGCCACGCTAGTACTTTATTAAGATTCTTGTAACTAT
>CAJVQA010011913.1:0-10425 GCA_910591915.1 Cetraspora pellucida
CAATGAAATTTTAAAGAAATTTTATTCTTCAATACTACTTGCTTCTGACAAATTTAATCAAATATAATCAGATTTGTCAGCAACTTAATATATAATCGATCATGTTTTTGGATAGAACATTATTATAAGCAGCCAATGAAATTTCAATGATTGACAACCAATCAAATGGATTTTCAACCATGCTTGTGACGCGTCTATACAGGTATTCTTTATATCGTTTTTTACATATACTAAAGTACTGAATGAATCTTTTGCTTTTTTAGATTACTCTAAATCAAGAACCACACTACAAATAAAATGATTTCCGGATTTAAGTGCTATTAATGTCTGCACAGATAAGTAATACGATTTAATTTCTTTTGCTTTTTACACATACTAAAGTACTAAAACAAGTCTTATAATTTTTAGGTTACTTTATCAAGAGCCGCATTACTAATAAAAATGCCTTGCTAAAGTATTATATAAAATTTCAAAAGGTCATAAGCAAGAAGTTTGCAATCTAAAACTGTTGGGCTTATGACTATCAGAATTCTGTTAGTCGGGAACTCAAATAGACTTTTTTGCTTGAATTGGTTATTACTAATACTGAGCTTACTAATACTATTCTTACAAGTTCTTTTTCTCAAACCAAGATCGTAGCGTCAAACAAAAACTAGGATCTATGGAAGAATATAACGAGGATGATATCGATATAGCAACATATTTTGAGGAAACTTCTCACTGTAACGAGGATATAAGTAACATATACAGTAATGCGGAGATAGTATCTTTAAGGAATGGAGACTCTTAAAAATTTTGAAAAAGCTGAAGCTCACATACAGCATTTTGCTAAACATAAAGGGTTTAAGGTACGACTTGGGCGTTTGAAAACAGTAAATACTGCAGAAAATGAAAAGGCAACTCGAAAATGGACTATTCTTTGCAAGCACTCAGGTTTATTTAAACCAAAAGATAGTGCATGGCAAAGTACTTTAACCCATATAATGTGTCCATGGCATATTAACCTTTCATGTCCTTTAAAAGATAATCCTGGTTTTCGCATAATTGTTACCACCTTTAATGATAATCATAACCATGATTTATCTTATGAAGCAATACAATTTGAAAAAAAACAGTTTACTGAAGAAATGTGGCAAGAAGTTGAATTTCTGGTTACTAAGTGCCAGCTTGGCGCAACCATAGTGTGATGTATCTTAAAGGAAAAATTTCCATCTCATCCCCTGTTTTCTAAGGATCTCTATGTTGAAATACAACAGTATTGACCATCAAATAATGTAATTAAAAACAATGCATCACATTTTTATAACCAGTTGTTGTCAAAACAATGAGAGAATTCTTGCTGGTTTATTGAAATTACATGGGAAGATGAAACTAATACATTAACAAATTTGTTTTGAATGAGTCCGGAACAAATTTTGTTATGATATGAGTTTGGTGAGTCAATTGGTCATAATAACACAGCAGGTACCAATAGGTACAACATGCCACTTTCTTTGTTTGTAGCTCAGGACAATAATATGCAATCTCGTATCATCGCTCAGGCTTTTGTCAGTAATGAGACAGCTGAAACATACCAATGGGTCCTTCAAATGACAAAAAAAGCCACTAACAATAGATACCCCAACGTTTTTGTAACCGATGGTGATCCAGCAATGGAACAGGCAGTAGTACTAGAGTATCCAGGAATGCAACATCTTTTTTGTATTTGGTATGTTAAGGAAAATATAAAAAAGATGTTGCATAGTAAGTTAGAGGATTCATTTGATGAGTTTTACAGTAAATTCTGGCAATGCAAAAATGCAGATACGTTACATGGTTTTGAGTACTATTGGAGGCAACTTATAAGTTTTCCTAATGCAAGGTTGTATCTTGAACGTTACCTTTATGAATGTCAGTTTTTGTGGGCATGTGCTTTCACTGTGACAGCATTTACACTAGGAATTCAATCTATGTCTTTCGTCAAAAGTCAAAATGCATGCATCAAGAGAGTGTTAGAAAGCAGTAATACATCTTTGTGTGAGTTGGGTAAAGTACTAATGGAGCAAAGTAATGAGGAGCAAAAATGAAAGCAATTTGAAAAATGGAAATGTGGTACCCCTTCTTCAACAAATGTTGTTACTATTTTTCCTGCTATTGAATCTTTAGTAAAACACTATTTAAGGCTGAACGTTTCTCATTTTTTAATAGAACAAATGAAGGAAAGTTTGTATTATATGACCAGTCATTCTACAGTTGAAGAGGTCGAGTCACTTATTATTTGTGAATCATCACAAAGTAAAGACATGGATGGTGAACTTGATGCTGTTAATTTATTAGCCAAATGTCTTCTGGATCGCTTAGAATGAAATACAATTGAGGAGATTTGGAAATTGTCAAGGGTTACAAGCACTAAAATTAATCATTTTGTATTTCTTCTTTCTAATGGCTCATATAGTTGTACGTGCCTTTTACAACAAAAAAAAGGTCTTGTTTGTCAGCATTTTTACCATTTGCTAAATATTACAGAGAAGTCACAGTTTAGTTTATGCCTAATTGCCAAGTGCTGGATTCCAAGAGACCAATGATTAGATGTTGCAAAGGAGGGTATATACTTTGGTCAAAGGTTTGGTAATGCCGTTACCAATATAGATACTGTACCAAAGAACATTGAAGGTCAATTTGTGTGGTTACAGCCATTTAACAATAATGAAACAGGTGAAACTACAAATGAAGGGTATATTAATGAAATGCTTTTTATGGGAAAGTTTGGGGCCTTGCATGTACTGCTGTAAACAAATGCATGTTACATCATGACCATGAATTTGTTTGTTTAATCAAAGAGTATATGAGCAGGATTCATATTAGGGAAGATGAATTGATCGGAGAACAAGAAACCTCGACGCATACTTCATTTAACAGACATACTATTGAAGACATACCACTTGCGATTCCCCAAAAGGTTACTGTTAAGGGAAGACCAAAATCAGCAAGTCACAAGAATGCTGCAAAAATTACATTACAAGATACAGGAAATAAAAAGAAACGTGGACAATACACTTGCGGATTTTGTAAAGAGCCAGGCCACAATGAGCAACTTGTCCAAATAAGGTAGAGGAGTAAGTATATAGGGTTGGTGAGAATTGATTATCATAACATTATACTGGAGATTATTTGTGCGTATGTGCGTTTATATGTATTGTTTGATTGCTTTGTTGTTTGCATGTTCACTTGATTATTTGTGTGTGCATATATTTGTATGCATCATTCTCACATTTATAACTTAGAGTTATTGACAAGAATTGGTTGTGAAGTTAACATATGCTTTATTGTATGTTCCAATTATAGTGCTACATAGCAATAGAATGTTAACTTGAAACAAAAATGTTGTTTTGTGCTGTTATTCTTTGGACAACTAATTAGTAGTGTTATTAATCAGTCTAGAACTATATTATTACACTTACATTTCTGTATATTTATTGTTCTTTAGTATGATATTATTTGATAATCGGTTGATGATTCAGTTGACTAACATTACCAACTAATGCTGTAATATCAAGAAAGTGTATATATGTTGTGAGTCAAGTTGATTTTTAGGTTGAGTTAAACTTGACCCAAGTCAAAATGATTTCAGCAGAATTTTAGGGTTAGTGCGGACCGAAATTACGTTGATACTGGCCAGGTTTTTTAATTGATTAAATTGTCCTGGGTCAAGTTTAACTCAATCTAAAAACCAACTTGACTCATAACATATATACATACAGTATATACCAGTATGTGCATATTTTCATGGTAGAGATGAAAATCTGATACTACGTTTAATAAAAGTTTAATGACAACTGTTAATTGCTATTACTGTCAATTTTTGAGTTCCGGTTTTACTTAGTTATGCATGTGTTTAGTATTTAATGTGGTGTACATTGTAGTAATATAGTCTCCAGAACCGTTAAATTCAAAAGATTTATTATTTTACTGGACTAGAGTTGCTTGCTGCAAAGTCGCAACTTGCAATTTACAGCTTATTTATGTTGTAATTATTACAAATAAGTCATCATTTACTAGATTAAGATGGTTATGTCTATTGCAACAATAAGTTGCAACCCTAGTTGCACTATAAAAAAGTCGCAATTCATATTTGCAGCAAGCAACACTATACTGAACATGTAATATGTATATGGTTGTTTAGTTTTAAGGTTTGGGTTAGGGTTAGGGTTAGGGTCGAATCATGTTGCCTTGTGTTACATTACATGATGTATTAGTTATATAGATTATAGGGGTGTCGATCATTTGTATTTATTTGATTACATAAGAGGTGCACCATGGTGCAGGTGCACCAAAAAAACCCCATATTTTATTCTATATTATATAAAAATTTGATAAAAATTAATTGCAATAGTAAAAAGTTTTATTAGTAGCAAAGCTTTATTTTTTATAAAAATTATATTGTACCACAAAGATCATATAAAAAATGATCTATGTATACTCTACCCTTAAAAAAAATTCAAAAATTAAGATGTGTTTAGAACTAATTGCAACTTGTTGTAAATGATTATCATAAATAATGAGCCATTTTGAATTTCTTTTTAAAACTTTACACTGCAAAAAAAGGAAGAGAGAGCAGAAAAGTACATTTATACAGTCTCTATTTTAAGTTTATTATTATATGCATTTACTACAATGATTTGAAGCTAGATAGAGTCATAGCTATATTGTCAATATCAAAGATATTAAAAATTCAGATACTTCAAATCATCATAATAACAAACAGAATAAATATTGTAATAAAAATTTTTTATTATTATTATAATTATTTATTATATTTTAAACTAAGTTTTGTTTATGAGATTTGACAAAAATAAGATTTTGATTAGAAACAATTTCAACTTGTTGAAATTGTTTATTATTAATATTGAGGTGTTTGTCATATCTTAGTAAACAAACTGATGAAAAAATGAAAGCTTGGTTCTTCCTGAAGAATGAAAAAGTGTAGAGCATTATTTAAGAAAAGATATGGTATAAAGTTTAACAATTTTCAGGCTGATAGCCTAAAAAATTGTTTTTGATAATTATTTGTAGAAAGTTTAAATATTCTGTATAACTTTATTTAAATTATAAATACAGTACTTATTTAAATATAAATATATTTTATTTTTTAGTATTAATACAATGTCTATTCTAATTTTTAAAGCCTATCATAATATTTTTTTAATAAAACGAATGCATTAAATATCTACTTGAAAATAATGTTTTAAATAATATTAACAGATGTATGCAATGTAATTCAATAACAATTAGAAAAGAAAATTTTATATTTGCTTAAATCAACAATGTCAAAAAACAGTATCAGTTTTTACAAGATTATTTTTTTCAAATAATAATATTTCCTGTTATAATATTTTGTTATTTGCTTATTATTAGATTGCTAACACAAAATACACAACTATTAGCTTAATAACTAAATATTTATTAGTAACAATAGTCAAATATATAAATATTTTTTAAGATTTAGTAGTTAGCACTTTAACTGATAATGATCTAAGTATCAGTAGTAAAAATAAAATTACTGAAATTGATTAATCAAAATTCAAGAAAAGTGAAAATTGGTGATGTATTGATGAAGTTGAAAAAACTGTTTAAAGAAAATGTTTTTTTGAAATTATAGAAGAATGTGATAAAGAAACTTTAAAACAAGTAATCAAAGAACATGTGCATCAAGGTTCAATAATACATACAGACAAATGAAAGACATATAGCTGTGTTGAAGAATTGGGTTTTAGATATTGAGTAGTAAACTATTTAAAAAATCATATTAAACAAGGCACAGATGTATATACAAATTATATAAAAGAATTATAGTATAGAACTAAATTAAATATAGCTTCAAGAAATAGAAACAAAAATATTAGTAAAAATTATCTGTTAGAATTTGCTTGATGAAAAAAACATAAAAACAATTTATAAAATGCATTTTTAAAAGCTCTTGAATTATATAAAAATTAAATTTTTTTTTTTAAAGTAATAAAACATATATACTGAACTAATAGTAATAGTAAAGATAAATATATCAAATCTACAGCATGTAATATATTTATTTTTAGTATTACCATTGGTTCAGTATATATATTATAAGAAAAGTAGGTGTATTATGGCCAAGTTAAAGTTATGGTCAACAAAACTTTTTATTAACCATTTAGATTTTCATATAATAATTACTATTCAAACTATACTTAATATAAAATAGAAATACCTCAAAAAGATCTTTATACAATTAACATTTTTAGAAAATAAATGATTAATATACAAAGAATATAAAAATCGATTTGCAGAGGAGGAGAGTATTGTGGCCAAATTAAGATCTTACACAAATAAATTTTTTTTATCATATTTAGTGACCCCTAAACATTCTTGTATAATGATAATAACCATTTTTTATATTAGTTCAGTATTACTTATCTTTATTGTATAAAGCTAGAATTTTACAACAGAGGATGGCTTAGATCATAAAATATTGCATCTGTTTTTTTTTATGCTGTTTTTTTTCTTATAGTTTTTTATTTTTTGTTTTTTTTTGCTTATTTTAATCACCAATTCTTTTTTTTTATTAGATTCCGAGAGTTTTCTGTCTGCTTCTTCGTTTGCTGCTTTTAGTTGTTGCCAAGTTTCTTCAGAAGTAAGAAGCTGTACAAAACAGTAGAGTCTTTTTTTTTTAGAGGAAGGTGATTCTGGATCCAAAGAAGCTTTAGTACACAAAACTTTAGAAACTAAATATTTAAGAGCAGATCATAGAGAACATGTTCTGAGATTCTTATAAATTTCTAATTCTTTTTTCATTGCTGCAAATTGAAGTTTAACATTTCATTTTAATTCTTAAGAAAATCATTTTCATTTAAAAGAATCTCATTTTCTTTTTCTAACAGGATGGTATTTGAACAAGTAAGACAAATATGATGTAAATGAGTAGACAATTGAAAAAGGGACTCATTCGGTTGTGTAGAAGATTGGTTATTTAAAGAGATAGTGGTAACTCAGGCTGTTGTATAAGGGGTTGACTATTTGAAGATACAATATCAATCTTTCTGTTGCTAAAGAAGAGTTTAAGTGGTCTGGACTAATAGCTTCAAGATTAAATGACCATATTCCTGTACTTTTATAGGCATTGCAAATTGCTAATAGTGTATAGGTTTTGAGAAAAGCTGAACCAAAAACTCATGTGAAAGTATACTTTGTTACCACTTTATCATTATTGTTATAATTATATTTATCATACTTTTTAGCATACCTATTTTTTAATTTTGCAAAAGAAATTTCAGAGAGTTGTAAAATATGTGTTGTATGGGGATGGCAACACATAAAGAAGAATTCCCTTTTGGTGACAAAAATTAACACATGTATAGCTTATGAGGCTCTTGTAGCCATCTAGCATTAGCAAAACAGAACAGGCAGGTGAAATTGAATTGTTAAAGTAGGTAAGATACATTTGGAAAAGGTCTTCATGCATGTATCCAGTACTTGTAAAACCCATTATAGTCTCTAAGGATGCACCTTCTAACAAACCAGAGAGTACACGAACACCTTAATAAATAATTAAAGATGAAATGTATGACCTAGCAGCTGAAATTATGAGGGCAACAGAAATATGTTTGTGAATTTCTATGCACAACCTTATGGACTTGGCATGCACTTTTTTTTGTGATAACCTTTTTCAACTTGGGCACAATAACAAACCCAGTTTCATCTATATTCCAAATTTGAATAGGGTAAGTGAATTTTCATCAATTATTTTTTTGAGTCTATCTAAATGGTTTTTAACAACAACTAAATTTGCCCTTTGTGCCTAAGCTTCTGACAATTCTTGGGAAATGTAAAACAAAAGTTCAGTATGATCTTTTATGAAGTGTTTTCACCAATCTCGGCCTGGCCCATTGTCATCAAATGAATGTGGTCTTTTGTTGCCTCACATTATTAAAAACAATACAGAAGAAACACCTTTCACTACAGTTATTTATAGAAAACAAAAAACTAAAGGCAAAAGAAAGGACCAATCAAAAATAAGTCACTCTTATAAGAATGAAGAAGGCTCTCTACCAAGCCATCTACAAAGAGTTTAACACAAGACTAATAAAGTTCAGTGTAACTTCAATCAACTCTCAATTTAACTAATGATCAAAATTGCTACATTGAACATAAAAAGCTTAAACAACAAGCCTAAAGTACAAAAAACTTTTACTCTACTAAAATCATACAATTTAGACATAATCTTACTACAAGAAACTAATTTAAAAGACACTTTCTTAAGAAACTTTCTAGCTAAACAATGGGGTTTTGCTTCTTTTAGTCTTTCAAAACAGCGATACTGGCTAGAAAAAAAAATATCAAGTTAACAAACATGAAAGAATCTCAGCTAAAACAGAAATTAGGCAACAACATTTTCACTTTACAAATGTCTATGCACCCTCTAAACAAGAGGATAGAGTCTTCTTCTTCAAAAAGTAGGCACCTATTAAGGATGAAGAAAGCATCTGCATTATAGGCGAAGATTTTAACACAAACCTAAACTCTGAAAAAAACAGAATAAGCCAAGCAACAGCACAAAACGATAGTTCCAGAAAGCTTATAGAAAATCTTATAGCAGACTACATCGACATAGCTATTTGCTCTAAGGAAGAACCATTTCTTACATTTTACCAATTTACACATGAAGGCCAAAAAATGGCAACCAGACTAGACTATATCTACATTGAAGACAGCTATAGTTACTTATGCAAAAACATCTTTACATGCTATGATAGCTCAGACCATTTATTAGTTGAATGTGAGCTTAGCCTAAAATCTAAGCACAACAACAACCCAATATGGAGATTTGATAGAAACTGCTGAAGCATTTCAGAACTCAAGTCTAGCATAATACAAGAGCTATAGAACATCTGCAACACAGCCAATTGGGATCTGCACAAGTGATCAATCCAATCCATAATAAGATTATTTAAAAGCTGACCCTCGCCAAAAAAAAATACAAAAAATACATAGAAGAATTTGTAGTTTAAACAAAAAAAATAGCAAAAAACCTTGATCTGGAAGAGCTCAAGCTGGTTATTGAAGACCTGAATGTAAAGCTTCAAGAAGAGCTAACCACAATATTAGACAAATAATGAGTAAGATCTAATGCAAAATAGATAGAAAAGGGAGAAAAATCAACAAAATACTTCTACTTATTATACAAAATCAAGTATTTGACAAACTGCAGCTCCAAAATTAAAGACCCAAATAGCCCAAATGAAGCCTTACAAACACAAATCATGAACTTCATCAAGGAGTCCTATCAAAAACTATACAAAAGTAAAGAAATCAATGAAGAAGTTGCAAAACAAATTACAAACAACTTGACAAAGATTATATTACAGCAAAACAAACTATTAGAAAAACAAAGAAATTGGTCAAATAATTGACAATCTTCTAAACAATAAGGCTTCAAGAACTGATGACCTAACATACAAATTATACAAGGATATGAAGGAAATAATCCTTTTAATATTCACTAACTTGTTTAATCAAGTACTAAAAACAGGTCAAATCCCAGTCTTATAAAGTAAAAGCCTCATCATACTAATCTCCAAAAAATTAGATGACCCTTTTAATATAAACAACTAGAGGCCTATATCACTAGTAAACTCAGATGCCAAAATCTTTATAAAGCTTCTAGCAAACTGAATCAATCATATATGTAACAAAATTATTGGCTCAGCACAGCAGGCCTTTATTGCTAACAGATCTATCACAGACACAGCACTGGATGTACTAGTAACACTAAGAAATCAAAATGACCAATCAAAGCAACACTGGTTATTGCTGTTGGATTAGCAAAAAGCCTTTAATAGAGTTAGCCATTACTTTTTACTAGGGTCTGGAATGGGCTGAGCCAAACCTGGAAATTCATGGGCTGGGCCAGGTTTGGGCCTAGTTTGGGCTCTTATTTTTAGGCCCAATATTTTATGGGCCAGGTTTTGGTTAGGCCCACTAATTACTGGGCTGGGCCTGGGTTTTTTGAGCAAGCCCAGGGTGGCCCGATCAAACTCAGCAAACCTTTATTAAAATGCCAAAAAAAATTAAAATGTTGCATTTTTTTTTTTTATTTTTACAAGTACTGTAAAATCAGAATAAGTATCTGTAATACTTGTAATACTAATATTGATCTTTTTGTAGCAATAATTGAGGTTCATATGATGGAATATGGTAATTGGTAGTGTGTCATTATATCGGTTAAATTAGTAAACTTTATACATGCAGAGTTAATTATAATTTATACATAATAATGTATAAAGTGTTATAAACTTGTAATATAAAAATTTACGATTCGATCAACTCTTTCCGGTTCACAACTGGAAATATAGCAAATACAAAATTTTGTTACAAAAACTAGAAGTTACTTTTCAAAACTCAAGTGGAGTAAAG
>CAJVQA010011914.1:0-10425 GCA_910591915.1 Cetraspora pellucida
GTTACAAAAAGTGTTCACTGTCTAAGGTCGCTCTAGTTACCTACTATCTTAAAAGAAGTAGATATAGGATAACAATAGTATACTAGGCTATCTGAATTGGAAGTCTGAAGAGTTGGTTAGTTCTGAGTTGCAGCTAGTAGGGGATGATAGAGAAGAAGTCAAAAAAATGGGTACCAAGATTTGGGTAAACTTTACAAGAGTAATAGCAATTTAAGAGGTAATCCTAACTACAAGTGTTGGCCTCAGTCATAGTATTAAACCAGGTTAGCAATAAAAAAGAATATGGCTCACTCTGGTAGGTTTACCTTGAGGATAACTGTTCTATAGTTAAAAGTGAATAGATCTGGATTTGTGATTCAGTGAAATTAATACTAGGATTAGATCAGAGAGTTTAAATAGAACATCTAAGCAGGGATGTTAGGTACGGCAACTGGTAGAAAACTCTTGGGTGGACTTCTTAAATAGGTAATATAGAAAAGTTATACGTGTAGCTAGTTGTACACTCGTCTAATAGTTTAATATAGATATGTCTATATAAAACATGTACCTGATATAAGTATTAATAAAAAGTTAGTACCAAAGAGGTCATCTTAATACTGAAAAAAAAAAATCAAATGTTCAAAGAGCTAACTTTCTTACTTTGATTTTAAAAAGAAGAGTATATTCTATCAGAAGATGGTCTGAGTTGCCAAATCTGGTATCAATTTGTTTTTTTTTGTTTTTTTTTATAGTTAAAGTCTCTATCTTGGGAATGTAATATTTTATTTAAGTTTTGTTAGAAAATGGATGCCTCCAGAGGCTTCTTTACATTGGAGGTTATAACTAGCCACATGTGCACTTTTGGTGTTTAATTTAAGTAGTCTGCTTACATATTGCTATATAAGTTCTACACTAGTTGCCATATTTGCAAGTCAACTAGAGGTCTTGCCTATTTAAACTCTCTGCATATGCAATCCTTCTTGTATCATGAGAATATCTCAAGGCTATATTCATCCAAGTTCTCAATACTTATCATTACCTTTAGAACTACTTTATTCTCGATAGAAAACTTACTAAAGCCTTTATGTCTTACACATATAGACCTAATTTTATGCAATATGCTATAGTTATCTAACACTTGCAGTTACAGAGGTTACTTGTTTAACTACTACATTACACTATTTCTACTCTTGTAAAGTTCACTAAAACCTCAGCATCTATCTTTCTGGCATTTTTTTTATTATCTTCTACTAGCCACAACTCGGAACTGTTAGTCTCATTCCAGACTACCAATCCAGATGGCCCAGTATAATATATTTATATATTCTTTTTCTTCAGTAAGTCTGATGGCCTAATTGGTTATATACTTCTCTACATATATTTGATATCCAGTTTTAATCTTTGGTTCCTATAAAGGTGTTTCATGGGCTTCAACTAGTCCAATGGTACTATCGAAAGTTCATGCTACCTCTTTACTTGAAAATTTCAAAGTAGGTTTCTGTTACTTCAGTTTCTTAGTCTTCTATGCCTGATGGTCTTATTATGGGTTTGCATCGAAGTCTCATGCAACACCGATAAACATTCCTCTATATATATGTAATATTATATTTCGCATAGATGCCTGAGCTTCCAATATCAGGAAGACCTGACTTGGTATACCTGGGTAACAGCCATATGAGGCTAACTGATCAACAGAAGACAGTTACTATAATGCAGATATAATTTCCAAATTTTATTATAGATGGAATTTAAACCATAGACCTGCCACTTGAAGGATAACAACCTAACCATTACATTAGGATCACCATCCTTTCTGGTATCAATTTGTAAGATAAGATAAGCAATATTTTTATTAATAAAAATGTAATCTAAGTATGTAGCTATTGTCTAATTGTCTTGTGTTTTTTGAAAAAATATATAAAAAGGTCTTGTTTTGGCAAAATCTGAGATGTCTGTAAAGTTTCTAGTAAGGCTTAAAAGTTGTGTTCTTGTTGAATCTCATTAAGGTGCTGCTTTACTAGTTCTATCTTTTTCAGAATATAAATTAGTAGTGAAGTTACCTCCAATTATGTTGATGGCATTTTTGTTGATTTGTAATAACCATTTCTTAAAGAAAAGTTTTCTATTATTTGGATTAGGAAGTGCATATATGTTAGATATTTGAAATATAAAATCTTTAAATTTGAAATTAGTAGTAATAATTCTGTTGTCTAAATCTATTTTTGTGTTCTTGAATATTATATCTTTGTTGTCTGCAAGTATAGCTGTTTTGTTTGACCAGATTGAATCAAAAATTCACTAATTTTTAAGAAAGCTCTGTATTTTTATCATTTAAGTTTGTTTTTTGTAATATAATAAGGTTTAGTTTGTAAGATTTTAAAAGAATTAAAGTATTTTGTTGTTTTTGTTGATTATTTAGCCTCTTTATATTAAGGCTTGCAATTTTAAATTTAAATTGTTCAGTCATATTAATATAAAGTAGTACAGATTTCAGATCTGTAAATTCTGTACTCTGTTATGAGATTTCTTGTATAGAGCAGACCTGGTTGTTTTAATTTTCTAATTTATAAGGTCTTTTTTACTTTTTTTGTCTTTTTTTTCCTTTATAAATTAAGATAAATTCATCATTTGAGTTCTCTGATTGAAGTTGTAACTTGTTGTCATTTGTAATTAGCATAACTGAAGTACTTAGAACTTTTGGTTTTTCAATTTCTATTAAAAAACCTGTAGCTGAATTTTTCATAACAGAAGCTTTATAATTAATGCCATTTATAACTTCATTAACTGAAAAATAAAATCTTTTTCTGCTAGTATAGTACTTTTATTTCATCATTTTCTTGGCTAATAGCTATATTTAAAGAGGTTTCTTCCTGTTAAGGCTCTTCAATATTTAGCACTTCCAAAATATTGTTTTGTTCTTGCTGAATTGCATTTATATTTTCTATATCTTTTGATAAAAGGTTTTCTTTTCTTTTGTTAAAAAAAAATCTTTATATTAACAATAAAGTTCAATAGCTTTCTTGTACTAACTGCAGTCTTTTTTAATATATTATTCATTGTTACAGAAATAGCAAAGCTTAGGAGCTTCATACTATTCTGTAGTAATCTTGTTGTCAAGCAAAATATAAAACTGGAAGATTTTTTTTTCTAAATCTAAGTCTTTAGTAGTCTTAAAAATAATGATCTATTAGTCAGTTAGATAAGATATGCCTTCTATTAACAGTAGCTTAATTGAGACAATTTTATCAAAGTTTTTGAAAGCATTTTAGATTCTCTCTAAAATAAACTTCTTATTGTCTAAAGGAACATTTCTGATCTTGATTAACAAAAAGAATCTTTTAGAATCAACTGGAATATGTTTATAGTATGTATAATTATAAATTTCAATCTCTTTTGTAGCATAGTATTTGAGCTTTTCCACATTAGTGAAGATTAATTTCAAATGAGTACAAGATTTTCTATTTACATGTGGCTTAATAGCAATTATGTCATGTTCTGCTATCTCATAAAGAGAAATCATAATTTTATTTAATGAATCATTAAAGTTATAGATATCTAGTATAAGCATGTTATCATTTTTAGATCTTATGTTGTTTTTTAATAAGAATGAAGAAAAGGTTAATTGCCCTTTTTTGACTTTTGTGAATAAGCTTAACTATAATTTACTTGTGACTTTTTTGTTTTTGTTTATACTAGTTGTCTTAGATTTTACAAAAGACATATTTTGTTCTATATGAGATGTTGTTTTGTTTTTCTTATTATTTTGTTTTTCTAGATATGTTTTAGAACTAGGCATGACTATGTTGCTATTTTGATTTTTTTTTTCTTCAAGAAGTTTCTTTTTATTTTCCAAAGTAATTTGTTTATCTTAGCTAATACTATCTAAGAAGTTATCTTGCATAAAGGCAGTTAAATTATTATAAGTGATTTCTGTTATCATAGTATTCTTTTTAAAAAAAAGTTAGTTTCAGTTTTTGTTAGTTGTTTTTTTGTTGAAAAGCTTGTTGTTAGTTTAGTTTTTTTTATTTTTGTAGACTTCAAAGATAAAAATCTTGCATTTTCTAAGAACAAGAGTAAGAGCTTCTGTTCTGCTACTGTTTTTAAAGTTAGTAAAACTCTGAATAGAGTTTATTTTGTCTTTATTAAAATTACTCTCTTTTTTAAACATAATAGTTAGGAGAGAAAAACTGTTAATCTTTTTTATTTAGTAATATTTAATAAGGTAATACTTAGATATAAATAGTAATTAAATAGATCTAACTTGTTTTGTCTTAATAATCATAATGTACTATATTTCAGATATATGCAATAAGTGATGAAAATCAGAAAGTTTAAATAGAAGACTCATAGGCAGGTCTCAGGTATAGCATCTAGTAGATAACTCATGAATAGAATCCTTAATTAGATAATAACTAAAGTTATATATATAACTAGTTGTACTTTCATTAATATATATTATTTTTTTTTTTTTTTTTTTTTAAGTTAAAGTCTCTATCTTGGGAGTTGCGATGTTTTTATTCAAGTATATTAGGACACAGCATGCCACCAAGGGCTCACCTTACATTGGAGGTTACAACTAGCCACACATGCACTTTTGGTGTCTAATTTAAGTAGTCCGCTTACACATTACTATAAGTTCTATACTAGTTGCCATACCTGCAAGCCAACTAGGGGTCTTGCCTATTTAAACCCTCTGCATATGCAATCCTCCTTGTATCACGAGAACATCTCAAGGCGCCACCCATTCAAGTTCTCGATGCTTATCGGTCTTCTTAGAACTACTTTATCCTCGATAGGAAACTTACTAGAGCTTTATGTCCCACACATCTAAACCTAGTTTTATGCAACATGCTATAGTTACCTAACACTTGCAGTTACAGAGGTTACCTGTTTAACCACTATATTACACTATTTCTACCCTTGTAAAGTTTACTAGAACCCTAGTACTCATCTTTTCGGCATCTTCTCTATCATTCCCTACTAGCTGCAACTCAGAACTGTCAGTCTCATTTATCCAGACTATCAATCCAGATGGCCCAGTATGATATACTTCTGTATCCTTTTCCTTCGGCAAACCCAACAGCCTGATTGGTTATGTGCTCCTCTACACATATTTGTTATCCGGTTTTAATCTTCGGTTCCTATGAAGATGTTTCATGGACTTCAACTGGTCCGATAGTACCATCGAAAGTTCATGCTACCTCTTTACTCGGGAATTTCCATGTGGGTTTCTGTCACCTCAGTTCTTTAGTCTTTTATGCCTGGTAGTCTTATCATGGGTTTGTACCGAAGTCTTATGCAACATCAGTTAACATTCCTCTATGTATGTGTAATGTTACATATCACATAAATGCCTTGAGTTCCCAAAGCCAGGGGGACCTGGCCTGGTGTATCTGGGTAACAGTCACATGAGGCCAACCGATTGACAAGAGACAGTTATCATAATGCAGATATAATTTCCGAATTTCATCATAGGTGGGATTTAAACCTTAGACCTGCTACTTGAAGGATGACAACCCAACCACTACATTAGGATTGCCATCCTCTTCTAATTTTTTAGTATTAATATTTATTTATTATTATTATTTGATTTAATTTTATGATGTGAATATACTGTTTTAGGTTGTATCAATGCTAATGAAAACTCAAGAATTATGTCTTTGGTTTTCTTCTTAATGACTGAAAAGTTCATAAAATCTTATAGAAGATTGTTTCAAGGTTTGATAGATTTTGCTGAGAAGCTCAACATCAATTTGAGTTCACAAATAGTTCTTACAGATTTCAAGATAGCTATCATAAATGCAGTTTAATCTGAATTTGAAAATGTTCAGAACAAAGAATATAAAGATTTTTAATTAATTTTTTAGTGAATCTATTTTTTCTTTAAGAAAATGTGATTAGCTTTCAATGTTTAGTAAATTTAATTTTAAAAATATTAAAAATTTAAGGTGCCATTTCCACCTCACACAAAGTGTCTACTATAGAATTTAAGTATCTGAGCTTGCTACATGCTATGAAACAGATGAGGATTTTAGTATTTTAATGAGGCATATTCCTGCTCTTGCATTTTTGTCACATAGTGAAATACTTGCCACATTTGATGAATTAAAAGTTCATATTCTAGTTGAGACTTATGACATCATTCAGTAGTTCGAGGACAATTACATACATGGTAGAGTTAGATATGTGCATAGGAATGGCACTTTAGTTCAGTCTAAACTATTCTTTTCTCCCAATTTTTGATCTGTATCTAAAAATGTTGAGTTTGCTTACTCAAGAACTCAAAACATGATGAAGGGTTGGCACTGGAGATGAGAGACATTGGTGGATTGTGTGCATGTTGGAGTTTTTAAGATAATCAAAAAAACTTCAAAAGGAATAAAACAAAATTAAGGTTAGCATTAAGGTAATTTTATGAGGTGTGCTGAGGGCACTATTGAGAAGGCAGGCTATAGAGCATAAACTATATATAAGTTAGTGTATAATAATCATAATCATCAGTCTCTTATAGAATACCTTTGTGGCATTGCACATAATCTCTATTTTTAGGATTAGGCAGCTTTATCATTTTTAAAAATATATTTTTGATTTTTTAATTTTGAAAATTTTAAGATATTGCATAAATAAAATATAAGTTTTATAATTTATTTGCTTTACTGGTTTGTTAATTTGCTTTACTGGTTTGTTAATTTGCTTTACTGGTTTGTTAATTTGTATACAGTTGACTTTCTATAAATACACATTATTGATTTTGTAAATGTAATTTATATAATAAGTGTCAATTAAGAGAAAGCCTGTTATCAGACTATTTTGTACTAAACACAATCTATAATAAATTACATAAATTGTATCTAGTACAAAATATAACTGAAAGCCTGATAACAGGCTTTTTCTTGACAGTACTCACATGTGATTGAACCAAATCACTATTTATTAGTGCACATCTCTTCAATATGCTCTTAGAACACTTAGAAAATTTTGCAATTTAAAAATTTGCTTGACAGGATAATAAAAAAAAAAACAGAATTTATTAACTTTGCACTAATATAAGAAATTTAAAAAAATTTGCATCTAGGAGGTTAATGATATATAATACAGCCATTTTAATTACTAGATATACTTATAATTTCATTTATGCAATACATATTTTTTAATTTTAACTACAGATTAAATCTTTAATCTCAACTTTTTGATAAAATAGCTAAGAGTATATTTTTCATAATAATTCAAGTCAAGGTTTTCACATTATGCATAATTAAGATTATATTTTGCTTTTTTTATTTTCATATAAATAGCTTATTTCAACTCTTACTAATAACTTTTTTTTATAAAATTAGTCAAGGTCTTTGTTATAGCATTATTAAGTGTCAAGTTATTTTCATATAAATAGCTTGTTTTAACTCTTATTAATAATTACTTTTTTTTCATAAAATTAGTCAAGGTCTTCATTATAGCATAATTAGATTATGTTTCACTTTTCTTTATTTTTATATAAATAGGTTGCTTTAACTCTTACTAATCATGACTTTTTTTTTAATAAAATTATTTAAGGTCTTTGTTACAGCATAATTAAGGTCATGTTTCACTTTTTTTATTTTTACATAAATAGGTCACTTCAACTCTTACTAATTATACTTTTTTTTTAATAAAATTATTCAAGGTATTTGTTACGACATAATTAAGGTCATGTTTTACTTTTTTATTTTCATATAAATAGGTCACTTCAACTCTTACTAATCATAATTTTTTTTTTAATAAAATTAGTTAAAGTCTTCGTTATGGCATAATTAGGTTATGTTTCACTTTTCTTTATTTTCAAATAAATAGGTCGCTTCAACTCTTATTAATCATAACTTTTTTTTAATAAAATTAGTTAAGGTCTTTATTATAGCATTATTAAGTGTCAGGTTATTTTTATATAAATAGCTTGTTTTAACTCTTATTAATAATGACTTTTTTTTTATAAAATTAGTCAAGGTCTTTGTTACAGCATAATTAAGATCATGTTTCACTTTTCTTAATTTATATAAATAGGTCACTTCAACTCTTACTAATCATAACTTTTTTTTCTATAAAATTAGTCAAGGTCTTCATTATGATATAATTAGATTACATTTTACTTTTCTTTATTTTTATATAAATAGGTCACTTCAATTCTTACTAATCATAGCTTTTTTTTTAATAAAATTATTCAAAGTCTTCATTACAGCATAATTAAGGTCATGTTTCACTTTTTTTATTTTTATATAAATAGATCACTTCAACTTTTACTAATCATGACTCTTTTTTTAATAAAATTATTCAAGGTCTTCATTACAGCATAATTAGGTTACATTTCACTTTTTTTTATTTTCATATAACTAGATCATTTTAACTCTTACTAATCATAACTTTTTTTTTAATAAAATTTTTCAAGGTCTTCATTACGGCATAATTAAGGTTATGTTTCACTTTTCTTAATTTCATATAAATAGGTTGCTTCAACTCTTACTAATCATGACCTTTTTTTTATAAAATTATTCAAGGCCTTCATTACGATATAATTAGATTACATTTCACTTTTCTTTATTTTCATATAAATAGGTCACTTCAACTTTTACTAATCATAACTTTTTTTTAATAAAATTATTTAAAGTCTTTGTTACAGCATAATTAAGGTCATGTTTTGCTTTTCTTAATTTTATATAAATAGGTCACTTCAACTCTTACTAATCATAATCTTTTTTTTAATAAAATTATTCAAAATCTTCATTATAGTATAATTAGGTTACATTTCATGTTTCTTTATTTTCATATAAATAGGTTGCTTCAACTCTTATTAATCATAACTTTTTTTTTATAAAATTATTTAAGGTCATCATTATAGCATAATTAAGGTTATGTTTCACTTTTCTTATTTTCATATAAATGGGTCACTTCAACTCTTACTAATCATAATTTTTTTTTTATAAAATTATTTAAGGTCTTCGTTATAGCATAATTGAGGTCATATTTCGCTTTTCTTATTTTCATATAAATGGGTCACTTCATCTTTTACTAATCATAATTTTTTTTCATAAAATTAGTTAAGGTCTTCATTATGGCATAATTAAGGTCACTTTTTGCTTTTCTTAATTTTACATAAATAGGTTGCTTCATTTTTTACTAATTATGATCTTTTTTTCTATAAAATTATTCAAGGTCTTTGTTACAGTATAATTAAGGTCATGTTTCACTTTTCTTATATTCATATAAATAGGTCACTTCAACCTTTACTAATCATAACTTTTTTTTCATAAAATTAGTCAAGGTCTTCATTATAGTATAATTAGGTTACATTTCACTTTTCTTTATTTTCATATAAATAGGTCACTTCAACTCTTACTAATTATAACTTTTTTTTTAATAAAATTATTTAAGGTCTTCATTATGTCATAATTAAGGTCATAGAGGTGTGGCGACCTAGTGAAGTAGTCAGGTTGTCAACCCCCCAAGTGGTAGGTTGGGTGTTCAAATCCTATTAACAGCGAAAATTTGGATAATCACCTATGTAATATTCGTATTATGGCAACTGTTACTAATAGTTGGATTAGGATACCTGTAATGGCAGTCGCACCAGCATGACTGGCAGGTCATGGGGCATCTGTGCAATGTTGGAGTTACACAGAGGAATGCAAACCGACATATCGGGCAGTGCAAATACTAGATAAGTCCTCGTGGCCATGTAAATCCGTTGAAATTGGGTAACAAGAAGTCCATTTAGGAAGACCCGAGTAGAGAGGTAGCTGGATTTTCGACGGCCCTACTGTAAAGGCTAGCCTGGCGAAACAGATACCTAGGTCTAATACCTAGTCCTAGTAGCCAGATGGGCAAGAACCTTCGGGTTGGAGTCTCAGAGGTATCACCAACCAGGCCACTGGAACGAACCAGAGGAAAAGAATATTGGACTGACCTGATATACCGATGGACTAGTCATAGTCCTACACAGGCTATCTGGATTGGGAGTCTGGTAAAAGGGTAGAGGAAAAGGCAGGAGTATACTAAAGTACCGGGGTTATGCTGTGAAGTAGATGCTGGGATCTAAGTGAACTCTACAAAGGCATAGCAGTTTAATGGTTAGTCCTGACTGCAAGTGTTGGTTCTGCCATAGCGATATCTAGGTCAGCTGTAAAAATGGGTACAGAAGGCTTTGGGGGGTTTACCTCAAGGATAAATTAGTCCTAAGGTTGAGGATGATGATCTGGTACATCAGAAATAACCAGTAATATTAACACGGGTTACAGGTTCAGAGAGTTTAAAGTAGAACACCCAAGCAGGAGTGTTAGGTATGGCAATTGGTAGGAAACCTTTAGGCAGACTCCTTTAATAGGTAATATAGAAAAGTTACACATGTAGCCAATTGTACACTCTCCTGTAGTGATTCATTGAACCACAATACTGATAAGTGATTAATAAAAGTCAAAAGAC
>CAJVQA010011915.1:0-10424 GCA_910591915.1 Cetraspora pellucida
AATGTATAAATAAAATGTAAAATGTAGGCGGGGTCCTGATAGAAGGTCCCGTGAACTTAAAAATTGAACTAATAAAACAGCCGCCAACTGCGGCCCACTAGTGACTAGGCAGTGGGAATTCAAAAAAAAAAAAAACTATATGTAATTCCTAAATACTCGAATGTATTTGACTTAATAAAAAAAACCAAAAAATCAAATTTCTTTTTTATAAATATATAAAACCGTTTGTTAAACTAGTATTTAATCTTTTAAAACATAATGTAAAGAACTTTTAATGTGTAATCATGAAGCTAGTTATAAGAAATAAAAATAATTAAAAATTTTAGAGATAACAACAAACTTTATATGATTTAATGGATTTTTTCACAACAAGCATAGATTTTAGATCTCATATAACTTCGGTATAGTAAACGAAATAGACTTTTAGGAAAATATACATGTTTAAAAAATATATTTGACCTTCGTTCTTTGTTATAACAATAGAACCAACTTTACAAGTATAATAGCCGTCAGATGATGACCAATCGTATTGTAAAGGTCAATTTATGTGACCAACCATGAGAATAGAATTACGGCACACATTTTAACTTCAGCTGAAAATTATATATATAATTAACCAATCAGCATACGATATCGTGCAATATTTATTCCGAATTTATACGAATCCAACGACCACCAAGATCAGTTACGTAATCTGTATTTACTTTTTGATTAACGAATTCTGCCGATTTTAATATCGAATACATAGCCAAATAAAAAATGATTCGATAAAAAATACCGAATTTTATCAACAAAAAGCGAAATTCCAAGTTAATAATATTCTATCCTATTAATATAATTTAAAAGTGTTTATTGTTACAGAAATACTTAAACAAATTTGATTTTCTGGTATGAAAAAATTGTTCAACATAATTCTTTATTTAGGCAGTAAAATGTACTTTATTTCTATTCTATGTTTTTGAAAGACTTTCGTTTTTTAAATCATTATTTGTTAAAAAAAGTTTTTTTTTCATTATTATCAAAAGACTTTTCAAGATTATGTATATATCCATTGAATATAAACTATTAGAATTTTAATTAATGAGTATAATAAATAAATATACTTTCGAAGAAATAAAAATCCATTTTCCAAGAGGATCAATAACAAAAAACTACTTATTAAAAAATAAATATGCATTGCTTATTATCTATTGAAATTTTTATGTGTTTTTTATAGTATGTGTATTAAGATTTTCTACTCTTTTTTAAAATTATCACGCCCTGCGTTCCCTGAATCTATGCCTCTTTCAACCGTTTAATACAGATCTTTTATTGTTGATTTTTGATGTATGCAAAAAAATTTTCTTTGATATTCAGATATGAAAAAAAGAAAACCAAAGTTTCTTTTTTTTAGATTATTTACGTATTAATAATACAGAAATCGTCATATTAATCGTTAAAACTCTGTAAGTAACTGATCTTGGTGGTCATGCTAGGTTCGTGGCTTTCGGTTCCTCGTCTTTTACTCCGTAACAACGTAATTGTTATAATCGTTATTGTTATTATTATTATTATTTTTTGTGCTTAACAAAATTGATGATGAGCCACATAAATCACATATTTGAGGGGCTTTTTTTTTGTGATTATGCTATAGTAGTTCATCATACCACATATCAATAGAGACTAATCTTGATTAAAAATATACACATAGATCGGATTAAAACTTGAATGGATAGAAAAGTTTTGTCGCAAACCTAGCTAATAATTGAACAGTTCTGATCAATTATTGGACCGGTCATTTGACCGGTTATATGACCACATAAATGACTGCGGCCGGTCGGTTATGAGTCAACGACCGACAATAACCGACCGATAACTGACTGTGACTGACCGGACCTACCCCTAGTTAGGGCCATCTTATATTAGAGTTAGGTTGGGTTTTAGATAGTTATATATAACATAATTGCCTTCGCGACATTTTTAATTAACCTATCCGAGGTGGGTTTAGACTGTATTTTGGGAGATTTTCGCTTTTATTTCTTGTTTTGGGACGAGTCACGACTTATGGCCGGGTCGGCCCGCATCATTAATCGGTTGTACAGTTTATTTGAACACTGTTCCTGATGGTTACAGAACGATTCCCTGAAAGTTATTTACCCGCCAACACATTTCTAAGTTTCGACAATACTTTTCTTAGACAAGACATTTTCCCGAAAATTATTCTCTAACATATAATTCTAACCAACACTAACTCTAAATCAGGCTAATTTATGTTGAGGAAATGATTGTCGGAGAAATGTCTTGTCTAAGAAAAAGGATTGTCGAAAACTTATAACGTCAAATATATGTCCTATCGAATATCATGCCGGCATTACAGTATCAGGGAAATTTGTTGGCGGGTAAATAACTTTTGGGGAATTGAGCGACAATCCTGATAGGGTTCTAAAAATGAATCTTATTTAATACTAAATTTTTTCTATATACTTTTGCAATGGTAGTATATTATTGTAGAGACCTTTTTTTGAAACCTATCAGGACGGTATGTAAATCGCTTTTTCCTACTGTGATACTGGAATATCGTGAGCGATCACGTGAAAAATACACGAAATGCAATAAGTTACATTTGTGATCGAGAACAGTATTTCGAATACAGAGGGGTAGTGTGGGAGGAAGTAAGGATAAATTACACATCCTTGCAGAAATAAAATATTACTGGAAAAATTAGATAATTAATTGTAAATAACATTAGGTAAGAAATAATAAGTGCGAAGTCGCATTTGTAAGCGACGAATTCAGTAATATAAATAAAGCCCGAAATGGCCCTTAGGAGCAGTATGCTTCGTCTGCTTTACAAAATAACAAGTCCCAATATATCGTCTCATCCATAATAAAACCCTAACACTATACCCAGTATAAACCCTGTAAACCCTTCTAAACATCGTCGTTCGTTCTAGTTCTTGTTCACGTGACTTACCCTACTTGTATTCGTTGACCCAAAGTAATCGAAAGCCTTAATCACCCACCAGCCAAATCTAACACCCTCTTTCGAAAAGGTTACCTGTCGTACGTTATGCGAGATTTTGAATTGTGGAGCGACAGAGTCGCAATCTTCCGAAACCAACACTACTCTATCATGACAATCCATCAGGAACATAATTGAGGATTATCAAAAAACTTTGTACTTAAAATTTTTTACGAAGCAAATTTTAATAAAAACGGTCTTTTTGACTAATGTTGTACTTCTAGTTAAAAGGCCTTTTTTTCTGAAAGTTTGCTTCGAATTCACTCTTGGCAGTTACCAATCAATCAAACAATGACAGACCAACCTACTCGAATATTTCAACAAACGGTAAAAGTACTTCTTTCTACAACTTAGTATAGCTGTTTTATTGATTTTTATTTATTTATTTTTTGTCTCATTTAGGTACTAAAAAGCTCTTTTATTAGTTATATTAGTTTATAAGTGCTTCGTTTGTAACTTTTTTAAAGTTACTTAAGAGCAAAAAAAAAATTTATCAAAAAAGGCACAAAAACCAAAATTAGCTAATATGACAAAATTCGGTGAGCTTGAAATACGTATCAAAAAATTTTGTTATAATTTGTCATATGTTAAAATGCAAGAGCACATTAAATATTATTTTGCCACAAAAAATAATGAATCCAGAAGTCAATAACTTGCCACAATTATTATATTCTTTAGATTTATCAAAGGCTCGTATTAATCTTTTTTTTTTTCTTTATTTATAATATAAAGACAAAAATGTATTTAATACTGACAACGCTTCACAACATTTTACTGAGTTAGATTACAACGTCTCACAACATTTTACAATAACTATATATTGGAGGCAAAATCCAAATTTTATCATTATACCGATACTAAATTCACAATTCTTTTCATAATGATCATGTTACCGAATGAATGCCTTTTTGAAATATTTAATAATTTTCGAATTAAACATAAAAGTTTATTTTCATGCCTTCTTGTAAATCGTCGATGGTGTAGAATTATTGTACCAATATTATGGAGTGAACCAACAAATCACTTTAGTGATAAAAGACTTATAAGAATATTTCTTTTAGCATTAAACGCTGAAGAACAAGATCAGTTGATTCCTTTTAATATTATTCTTCCAAATTATCAAAGGCCATTATTTGAATATGAAACTTATACTACATCCGTTGGTTTTTATTTGACTTATGGAATCGAAAATTGGCTTAAATATAATGGGTATTATAGTAAAAAATTCGAAAAAGATGAACTTATAAATGCTATCAGATGTTCTTTAGTTACAATGTTTCTACGAACAAGTAAACATCTTAAACATTTAGCACTTAACTACACTATTAGTAAAACTAGATTAACAGATGCACTTTGCAAGAATACTACATTGATTTCTTTGTGGCTTTATCATAATAATCTTGGATCAGAAGGTGGAAAAATATTGGCAGATGCACTTTGCGAGAATATCACGCTGATTTCTTTGAAGCTTCGTAATAATAATATTGGATCAGAAGGAGGAAAAGCATTAGCAAATGCTCTTTGCAAGAATAACACGCTGAAATCTTTGGATCTTGAGAATAATTATCTTGGATTAAGAGGAGGAAAGGCATTAGCAAATACACTTTGCAATAATACCGCGTTGACTTTTTTGGATCTTGAAAATAATCACCTTGGACCAGAAGGCGGAAAAGCATTAGCAGATGCACTTTGTCTGAACACCACTCTGACTTCTATGAATCTTCGAGAAAATAATCTTGGATCAAAAGGAGGAACAGCATTAGCTGATGCACTTTGCAAGAATTTTACTCTGACCACTTCAAATCTTGGTCATAATAATCTTGGATCAGAAGAAGGAAAATCATTAGCTAATGCACTTTGCAAGAGTTTTACTCTAACTTCTTTACATCTTGGTAGTAATAATCTTGGATCAGAAGGTGGAAAAGCATTAGCTGATGCATTTTGCAAGAATGCCACGTTGATTTCTTTGAATCTTGAAAATAATGATATTAGTTCAGAAGGTGGAAAAGCATTAGCTGATGCACTTTGCAAAAATTTCACGCTGACATCTTTACATCTTGGTCTTAATGATTTTGGATCAAAAGGAGGAAACGCATTAGCGAATGTTCTTTGTAAAAACACTACGCTAAAAAATTTGAATCTTGACTTTAATAATCTTAAATCGAAAAGAGGATTAGCATTAGCTAATGCACTTTACAAGAATAATACACTGACTTCTTTGAGTCTTAAGTCGAATGATCTTGGATCAGAAGCGTTAGCAGATGCACTTTGCATTAACTCCACGCTAACTTCTTTACATCTTGGTCATAATGATATTGGATCATAAGGAGGAAAAGCATTAGCAGATGCACTTTGCCAAAACACTACATTGAAAGATTTGAACCTTCCATTTAGTAGACTTTGTTCAGAAGGAGGTAAAGCTTTGGCTAACGCACTTTGCAAGAACACTACACTGAATTCTTTGAATCTTCACTGCAACAATCTTGGATTTAAAGGAGGAAAAGCATTAGCAGATGCACTTTGGGATAATAATATTAATTTTACTATAAAATCTAATAATCCAAGTATTAGGATAGGTCAATAAATTATATTTAGTGTAAACGTAAATGTATGTGAACGCAATTATTGAAAATAATTAGTATTTAAAGACTTAAAAATTTTTTTTTAATTCGTTTAATTAAAGTGCACTCTTTAGTGAGAAAGAGGGTATAAAATTATCTTATTAGAAGCAATAAAAAGATTGCTGCAACAATGGTATTTACTCACATTACCAGCAATTTCACATGAAATAACTTGGAATTTTGGACACTTTAACCCAGTGATCGACGATCACATGATTTACCAGACTTGCTATACTTAGAAACGAGATTGAAATATCATGAAAATATTTTAAAATTTTTTTTCATATATTATAAAGTTCATTCTTCTATTTAATAAATTTTAAAATCAAGAGCACATCATAAAATATTATTTTGTCACAGATAATAAATCCTAGCATTGTATGTTTTAAATGTATCGATTTATTTTATAAATATAAAAAGACAAAATAAATCGTATTCACAAAGTTTAAAGACCAACCAAATTTAGGTATAATGATTAAGGTTCCAACCTGTAAAATGTCATCGTTTTGCTGGGTTAGATTACAATGTTTCACATTTTACATTACTGTAATCATAAAATCCATTTTTTTTTCCCGTTGCACTAAATTCATAATTATATAATCATTTAATTGTAAAATGTCACCATTTTGTTAGATTATCATGTTTCACAACATTTTGCATTGATTATAAAATCCGATTTTTTTTTTACCATTGTACTAAATTCAAAAATTATAATGTTACCGAACGAATGCCTTTTTGAAATATTTGATAATTTTCGAACTAATTATGAAAGCTTATTTTCATGCCTTCTTGTAAATCGTCGATGGTGTAGAATTATCATACCAATATTATGGAGTGAACCTACAAATCACTTTAGTGATAAAAGACTTATAAGAATATATCTTTTAGCATTGAACGCTGAAGAACAGGGTTGGTTGATTCCCTTTAGAATTATTCTTCCAAATTATGAAAATCCATTATTTGAATATGAAAGTTATACTACATCCGTTGGTTCGGATTTGACCTATGGAGTCGATAATTGGCTTAGAGATGAGGGATATAATAGTGAAAATTTCGAAAAAGATGAACTTGCTAATGCTATCAAATGCTCTTTAATTGCAATGTTTCTACGGACAAGTAAAAATCTTAAATATTTAGCACTTGACAATTCTATTAGTAAAACAATATTAACAGGTGCACTTTGCAAGAATACTACGTTAATTTCTTTGAGGCTTTATCGAAATAATCTTGGATCAGAAGGAGGAAAGATTTTGGCAGATGCGCTTTGCAAGAACATCACGCTGACTTCTTTGCTGACTTCTTTGGATCTTGCATACAATAATCTTGGGCCAGAAGGAGGAAAAGCCTTGGCAAATGCACTTTGCAAGAACACTACATTGACTTCTTTGAATCTTAGTAATAATAGTCTTAGATCAGAAGGTGGAAAAGCATTAGCAAATGCAATTTGCCAAAACTCAACATTAACTTCTTTGCAACTTCAATGTAATGATCTTGGGTCAGATGTTGGAAAAAAATTAGCAGATGCACTTTACAAAAACACCACGCTAACTTATTTGAAGCTTTATCATAATAATCTTGGATCAGAAGGGGGAAAAGCTCTAGCCGATGCGCTTTGTAAAAACTCCACACTGACTTTTTTGGATCTTCAAAGTAATAATCTTGGACCAGAAGAAGGAAAAGCATTAGCTGATGCAGTTTGCAAGAACTTCACTCTGACTTCTTTACATATTGGTCATAATAATTTAGGATCAGAAGGAGGAAAAGCATTAGCAGATGCACTTTACAAAAATACAACACTAAAAGATTTGAATCTTGATTTTAATATTCTTGGATCAGAAGGAGGTAAAGCATTAGCTAATGTACTTTACAAGAACACTACGTTGGCTTCTTTGAGTCTTCAATCTAATAATTTTGAATCAGAAGAAGGAAAAGCATTTGCAGATGCACTTTGTAAGAACTCCGCGCTGACTTGTTTATATCTTGGTCACAATAATCTTGGATCAGAAGGGGGAAAAGCATTAGCAGATGCACTTTGCAAAAATACTACGCTGAAAGACTTTAATATTCGATATAATAAACTTGGACCAGAAGGAGGAATAGCATTGGCTAATGCACTTTGTAATAACACTACGCTGACATCTTTAAATCTTTACGGCAATAAACTTGGATCAGAAGGAGGAAAAGCGTTGGAAAATGCACTTTGTAAGAATAATACCTTGAAAATGTTATACATTTGGAATAATAATATTAATTTTACTGTAAAATCTAATAATCCAAGTATCAAGATATATCAATAAATTATATACATAAATGTATGCAACCATCACAATTGTAACGCGATGTAATGCAAAATAATCCGTAATAAGCTAAAATTTAAAAATCGATCAAGTATTTTTATGCGTTTATTTAAGGTGCTCTCTTCAGAGAGAAAGGTGATGGGTAAAGAAAAGACATGTTCTGAAATGAATTAGAACAATAGATTATTTATATTTTTTTAATCAATGATTTCTCTGATTCTTGCGAGTTTTAATCAAGCAAGATATTTATTAAATGTGTTATTCAATGACATAAGCTGTATTAAGCGCAAACTAAATCAGAATATGATAACGATAAGTATCAATGTATGTTAAAAATAAATTGATTATTAACAATTTATTAGCAAATTTAGCTATTGTTAATTTCAATTTATTATTTATTTTATACTGTTCTTTATGAGCTTGAATAGCTGATTCTAAACAAAAATATTAGACTAAATCAATGTAAAAAAAATTATATGAGAAACGAATAACTTAAATATTTTGATAGATAATCGAATATTTTGCCTAAAATTAGCATCTCTTAAATTATCTTAAATCAGAATTGAAGAAACTTTAATTTCAAAAGCCAAATGCAATGTTCATTTTCTAAATTAACGTGTATAAGAAGAATTTTTTTTTTTTTGAATTTACCTTAATATTTAAGGTGCGCTTATGGTGCTTTATTAAGTATATACAGTGACAGTATTACATTTTACTATTCTATAATTCTTTAAGTAAATTTAAGGTCAAGCAAAGCCCTTATTTATTGTGCAGGTGAGTTGTTTGAGAACAGTAAGTTCTTTGTTTAAATGATGTGTAATAATGGTTGGGATATTATACATGTTTATTACTTTGCTACCTCATTTAGAGAAGGCATATAGGCATCAAATTTCATAAACAATATTGATGTTTAACCACTTACAGCTATTTTCAAAAAGACGTGGAAAGGTGCAGATTACTATATCATGGGAAATTCGCAAGATTTTCAAGATTTTCTTCTTTTTTAAACCTAACTTGTGACAGCAAAAGATTCTTATCAATTTCCTGGCAGATATAGTTTCTTTGGTTATACTAATATACTAAATCAAATTAAAAATAAATTTTAATAATATTTTCCTAAAAATTTCCTAAAATAAATAATATTGTGGTGATAACTAGTACTATGTTCAGATATGCTTGATATCAGTACTGGTATGTATGTACATAATTGGAGTTTTTTGGCCTGTGAGTTGATTGTTGTAAGGTGAGATAGTCATATGATGGCAGTACTTAGTAGGAATATTTGGTGTAGTAAATTGTTTTGAGTCATTAAAGTGGTAGATAGCTGTGAGTTTTGGTACATAACTGAGGTAGTAGATAAGTGTTGAGGTAAAGTTTGCTTTTTTGATTGTAGGAGAGTCTGTGTATTAAACTTATAGTGATGCTATATGAGGTCATTAATATCTGTTCAAAGACTTTGAAGCTAGATACTTTAATTACAATACACTAAGATGCAGTAAGTGTGATTATGCATTGCTGGCTGGTATTAGCAGTGCAGATATGTTTGCATTGAAGGTATTTAGCAAGTGGTGTTTTATGCTGTAGTTCAGATGGTACATTCAATAATATTTTATGTATATTATATTCTTTATATTAGATGTTTTTTTGATATTTTTCTTATAATTAATATGCTTTTAATTTTGCTATGCACCCAGGCACTTTTTTTTAGTGCTATAGAGTTTGTAGTAAATGGGTTAGAAGTGATAGTAGGAATATATAATGTAGTGGTTGCATAAAAAATATGTTAAAGTTTCTGAAACTACTTGGAGATTCTTCCTCTTGGTATTTTTTGTATTTTATATATGATACACTGTCATGAAAGAAGCTGTGTGTTTGTGTGATTAGTAAGTTGTTTGATAGCAAAGATGTTTGCTTTGTTGGTTAGTGACTTAATTTGTGTTGGTTTAGTACAATGTTTAATTAATGTATCAATTGAGGTGCCTTTGTATATAATTGGTATTGGCCAGGGATTTGGAAGGTTCTGAATCTAATTTTGAGTTGATGTACAGTTCTGACAGTTTGGACTATAAGTGTGTTATGAAACTTTATAGATAGTATGTAATTTGAAGAAAATAAAATGTTATTAGATGAAAGTGTTGTAATATAATTTTGATTGATGGGACTGTTAGTAGATTGTTTAGTTGTATATAAAGAAAAAAGATATGGAGACCTCTGGGTCGATAGCGCAGTGGTTAGTGCTCCCAAGGTCATAATCACAAGGTTGCCAGTTCGAGTCCAACTGGGAGATAAAAACTGTGCCAGGACCACGATTGGAAATAATCTTTAAGAGGAGTTTTTCGCTTTCGGACGAATTACTACAACGATAAATAAGTCATATGACATAGCCACAAAGGTCATGCGGCACTCAGAAAAGGGAAAATCTGACAAAAAACGTCGTTAACATAAGGTTTCCCAGCTTAAAGTAATATAAAGAAATGAATAATAGAAGAACGATCCGGCTGGTGG
>CAJVQA010011916.1:0-10423 GCA_910591915.1 Cetraspora pellucida
AATTCTATATAGTTATTGTATATAGTTGCAAGAATCTTAATAAAGTACTAGCGTGGCTGCTTAAGAGCAAAAAAAAATATATATATATATATATATTTAATATACTTTTTTTATTTAATTATTAACTAAGTAAATTTAATTATTTTTAATTTTATTAAATTTATTTAATTGATTTATATATCAAATATAAATAAAAAATAAAAAAAAAATAAAAAAATATTCTATATAAAAATTTATAAAATAGTAAAAAATTTTAAAGATATTTAAAAAGTTTTGAATAATCTGTAAAACTTAAAAAAAATATATTAGTAAATAAAACAAAAACAAAAACATTTTATTTAAATATTAAATTTCTGTTTTTTTGATTTATTTAAAATTTACTAAAAAAAAGAAAGATTATTAGAAAATTAAAAAAACCAAAAAAAAGTTTTATAATTCATCTTCAGTATTTTGACTTTTATAAGATAAATCTAAATTAAATAAGAATAAAAATTAGTAAAACATTTTAAAATAATTCAAAAAATTGCAAAAATAACTAAAAATAAGTAAAAATAATTAAAAATAATTAAAAAATTTCAAGATTTATAGAAATATTCTTAAAATATTACAAATTATAATTATTTATAAGTTGTAATTTAATGATCATACTTTCTCTTAGCCTTTTACTTGTCTAATAGAATTTGTTAATTGTAATTAATATTAAAAATAAATAAAGTATTTTAAAATAATACAAACTATTTCAAGCAATAAAAATAGAATAGAAGACTATGTCAAAAGATAAAAAAAAAGAATAGATAATATATAGTGCACAAAGTTGTAGATAACTAAGAAAGATAGTAAAGAAAAAAAAGAAAAAGGTTTTACTAGAGCATTGGCAAATACAAAGTAAAAAAAATAAAATAGCAACAGAAATTAGCAGATATGATAGATATACAAAAGAAGAAAAACAGAAAGAAGATAGTTGCCAGCAATAGATAAAAATAAATAACAAGATTAGAGTAATTTCTAATATATCAATAAAAAAGAAAAATAGCAAGATCAAGTTAGCTATAAACTAGTTGATAGAAAAAGTAGAAACAGAAAAGTTGAAAGATAGTAAACATATCTTGAAGGGCTAATGATGATAAAAGAGTTAAAAATAGAGATAATCAAGTGACAAAAACTAAATGAGAATATTAATCAATAAATTCTAAAGATACTAAGAAGAAACTTATTAAGAAACAAAAACAAATATATTATATATACAGATGGTGCAATAAATATAAAGACTAGAGAAGAAATACAAAGCAGAAATATGGGTATAAGATAGATCTAAATAAATAAAACACAAAAGTGGCCAAAAGAAGAAACATTATTAGGACTAGAAGAATAAATAACATTAATAATAGCAGAATTAGTAGCAATATAAACAGCAATTTTAACAATACTAGAAGAAAGATAAGTAGAAATATATATAAACAGTAATGCTGTAATAAGAAATATTAGTAGAAGTTTAAAGCAAATAGAATAAAAATCCTTAAAAAGAAAAATGTAATATAAATAATAAAGATTATAGATCTTATTAATACAAAAAAAATACAAATAAAGTTAGTGAAAGTTAAAAGTTATAGCAAAAACAAGTGGAATAACAAAGCTAATAGCTTTACAAAAAAGAGAACAATAAGTAAAAAAGTACTATATGGCTCTGAAATTAAGCATCTACTAAAATTAAGCACTATTATATTATGCATAATATCCAAAAATAAGCACTCTCATATTTATATTAGTTTTGCACTTTGCTTTCATACTACAATTTACAACTATAATAAATAAAGCTACTAAATAAAGCTACTAAATAAAGCTAATAATTACTAATGCCTATAATTTTAATATTTTTATTAATATTTACAATATTATTATCTTCACTATTTAAAATTTCAATATTTTTGCTAATATCAATAAATTCAATATTTTCATTTTTACTAATATTCATAATTTTAATATCTTTGCTAATATCAATAATTTCAAAATATTCATCTTCACTAACATTTATGATTTTAATATTTTTGCTAATATCAATGATTTTAATACTTTTATCTTCACTAATATTTATGATTTTAATATCTTTGCTAATATTAATAACTTTAATATCTTCATCTGCATATTCATTTTCACTAATATTAATAACTTCAATATCTTATTTGCATATTCATCTTCACTAACATTTATGATTTTAATATCTTTACTTGCATATTCATTATTAGAATCCTCCAATTTGTCACTATTGATATTAGTATTTTTATCTAACTTATTTAAAATATTAAACTTTATAAAAGATTTAATAATTAATTCTTCTAAAATTTGTTCTTATGCATTTACTACCTATTCATATACATCATTTATTTTAGCATGTTGAAGGTTTCTAGCTTTAGTTACTCTAGCACCACCTTTTGACATCCAGAGATGCTATTTTTTATGAAGATTGTCTTTGAATAGTTTATTAATTGTGATGTCAAGTGGTTGGCAAATGCTAGTCAAACTGCCTATAATTATTACTAAATCAATATCACTATTCTGAAATTCATTCTTAATAAAACTTCTAAATATTTATTAAAAGAGTTATATACTATATTATCATCATCAGGATCTCATATTCATCATTAATTTTCAAGTTATTGAGATAATTAATATATTGTATTATCAAGCTAGTATCTATCCAACCATTATGCTAAAACTAAGCAATAACTTTAGATAAAATATTTTTGCTGTATGGCAATTGTTTTTCTTTAAAGATACAAATAAGAAGAAATTTTGTTTTATCTATATTTAGAACAATTACAGTATAATAATTAGTAAAACATATATTTATATTATGAATTAAAAAAAATTCTTACCTGCAGCATATGTTAAAACAACTGTAAACTAATTTTTTTTATAATCAGTTTCATGAATATGAATTGTTTTTTTATCTTTATAATCAATTATAAAGTTTCTAGTCATATCAAACCAGATGGAGGTTTCATCTATATTTAGAATATTAGGTAATTCAAAGAGCTTTCTTTGTTTAAAATAAGTAATAAAATTATAAAAATTCTCCAATGATTGCTTGAGTTGTGAAAAAAGTTTTTGTAAAACTTTAGTGCATTGCCATCTAAATAAATCATATCTTTACATAAAAGCAAATATCTAATAAAATGATGCTTTAAATTTTTTTACTGAGTTGCTATAAAGATCTCTCATATCTGGTTTTTTTAAAATTTTAAACATTTCAATATGTGCAAAATCAAAAATAACACCTAATCCTTGTTTTCTCTGTTTTATAATTTAATTATATAGTTTTTTTTTTAGCTTTAGAATAAAATTCATTTTGACCAGAACCAATTTGCTTGATGCTTTAGTTTATTCCAGTTATCCATAACCTATTTGCTTTAATTCAATAGCCTACCATACTATGGTTAAGATTAAAAGCATCTGCAGCTTTATTCTTTCTATTTTCTTTTGTATAAGCAACAACTTGTTTCTTTTGTTCAATAGAATATGAATTATGTTTATGTTTGTTAGTTTTTCTATTGACTTTTTTATTTTTAATAATAATTTTATTTTTGTTTCGTGATGACATAGTATAGTGAATAAGATAAATTAAAAATTTTCTATTTTGATTTTATCATTTATTTTCATTTATATAAATTACATTACATCATAAAATTTATCATATTTGGACTTGAAAAAAACAAAATATCCAAAATTAAGCACCTGCTATAATAAAAAGAAGGTGCTTAATTTTGAAGCCATACAATAATACAAATAGAAAAAGTCAGTTGCAAAGAGATAAAATATTGCTTAGAGTGAGAAAACAAATGAACTAATATACTAGCAAGATTGTTATACAAATTAGTAACAAATGCAAAATTAAAAGCAGAATGGAAAGAAACAAAAGCAATTAGAAAGTTAGAACCAAAAACAGAAATCATGTTTTATAATTAGATGCAATTTTGAAAAAGACTAAAAATGATTAAAAAAGCATATTGCATAATAAGAAGAAGTAATACAAGAAGATGTATATTTATAAAGTGTATGATAGATAAACTTCTAACCTTAGAAAAACTTAATAGAAGAAGGCCAAATGTATATACAACAACAAAGTGCCAAGTATATTAAGATAAAGTTAAAGAAATACAGTTATATTTAGCATCATGCAAAAGACAACAAAGCCTTTAAAAATAAATCCAAAAAATGACTATTGCAACAGCCTAGAAAGGGTTGAAAGAAGAAGAAAAAATCTGCATTCCTTTATATGTACTATATACAGCACTTTTTAGAAAAGTTAAAGCAGAAAAAATAGAAATAAAAGAAGCCTTGATCGAAGATTTAATTTTGAAAAAGACACAAAACAGACTAACATAGCTTCTAAGTACAAAGGCAAGACAGTAGTTAAAAAAAACAGTAGCAAAGACAGCATAGGACATGTTTTATAAACATGTTTAAAGAATACAATGTAAAAAGGTCAATAAATAAGAAAAAAAAGAAGGTATAATAATCAAAATAAAAAAAAATAAAAAAAAAAGAAGAATTTAAAGAAGAAAGAAAAGGCAAATTAGCAAAAGAAAAAAAACAAGCAAAAGAGAAAAAGGATAAAATTAATGAAGAAACTAGAAAAACAATGTTAAGGCTTGTTATAGAAGGGAGAAGACCCTTTCATTATAGACTTTAAGTAGTCAGACAAGTAGGCTACTTTTGTTTGAAGTAGTGCAGCAGGTTGCATTTAAATATCCTTAAATGGCCAGATGATGCTAGACTTAGTTGTTAGATAAATCTATATAATTGTAAAAGTAATTTCAAGAGTTTTAATAAAGTACTAGCATGATTGCTTAAGTCTAAAAAAAAACAAAAAAAAACAAACTACTTCAGTTTTTTATAAAATATTTTTATATTTACTGCAACTAGTTTAGATATTCTAGAGATATTTACTAAGAGAAAATAGAAAATATATATATAAATTATAAGGTGCAATGATCTAGTGAAATGGTCAGGTTGTTAATCTCCAAGTAGTAGGTTGAGTGTTCAAATCCTATTGACAGTAAAAATTTAGATAATCATCTATATAATATTTATATTATAACAACTATTATTAACAATTAGATTAGGATATCTGTAATGGTAGTTATACTAATATAACTGATAGGTCATGAAGCATCTGTATAGCCTGTTATACAGAGAAATACAAACTGACAAATTGGACAATGCAAACACTAGATAAGTTTTTGTGATCATATAAATCTGTTAAAATTAGATAACAAGAAGTCTATTTGAAAAAACCTGAATAGAAAGATAACCAAAGCTTTGACAGTTCTACTATAAAGGCTAGTTCAAGAAAATGAATACCAAGGTTATAGTACTCAGTTATAGTAGCCAGACGGACAACAACCTCTGAGTTGGGAGTCTTGAAGATACTACCAACCAGGTTGCCAGAATGAACTAAAGAAAAAGAATATTAGGCTAATCTAATATACTAATAGACTGATCATAGTTCTATACAGACTATTTAGATTGGAAGTTTGGTAAAAAGATAGGTGAAAAGGCAGAAATATACTAAAGTACCAGAGTTATACTGTAAAGTAGATGTTAGAGTCTGTGTGAACTCTACAAAGGCATAGTGGTTAAATAATTATAACTCTAATTGCAAATGTTGGTTCTGTTATAATGATATCTAGATCAGTTGTAAAAATGAATACAGAAGGCTTTGGAGGGTTTACTTCAAGAATAAATTAGTCCTAAGGTTAAAACAATGATCTAGGCATTTGGAATGACTCAGTAAGTTAATACAAATTATAGGTTCTGAGAGTTTAAAATAGAACATCTAAGCAAAGATGTTAGGTATAGCAATTGATAAAGAAGCTTTGAGCAGACTTCTTAAATAGGTAATATAAAAAAATTATATATATAGCCAATTGTACTCTCTTTTGTAGTAGTTTTTTTTTTTTTTTAATATTAAGACGAGTAATTGTGACTCAGAAGTTTATTGATAATCAGTCGACATATAACTATTGTGTATAACAGTTACAGAGGCAATCATAAAAAAAATATACAACTAGCCACTTGTACAACTTTAGTTATTGTCTATTTTAAGTAGTTTGCTTAAAGGTTCTACACTAGTTGTCATACCTAGAACCCACCTGTGAGTTCTCTATTTAAACACTCTAGTTTTCATATCCATTTCTACCCTATCAATTGCAGCCATTGCTACAAATATACTATGGTCTGCTACAAATATACCATGGTCACTAAGTCATATTTACTTTATATTAAGCCCACCAGAGCCTTCTGTATCTCATACTTATAGCTAACTCAGTATCACTCTGATTTAGACCATCACTTGCAGTTAGGGCTAATCATTAAACCACTATATTCTTGTAAAGTTCACAAGAACCCTGATACTTTCACCCTCTACTTCTGAATCTACAAGACCTACAAGACTTTACAAACTACCAATCCAGATAGCCCATCTGGTAAATTCGGTAGCCTGGTTGGTATATGCTCCTCTATACATATTGTTATTCAATCTATCTGAGGTCCTAGTAATCCTTTTTTGGAGCCTTCTAATGGTTCAGTAATACTATTGAAAGTCCATACTACCTCTTTACTCATTGTCTAATTTAAGTAGTTTATCTGAAGGTTTTATACTAACTGCTATATATGAAATCTGCTTGTAGGTTCCTTATTTAAACACTTTAATTCTTGTATCTACTTATTAATCTTTGTCTACTAATGATCCTATTTGGTGCTAATAAAAATATGTTATAGTACTAAGTCTTTAAAGCAGTTCACTTATATAAGAAAGTTTTGACTTTGTACTAAACCTTTCAGAATTTTCTGTATCTTATTCTTATAGCTAACTTGGTATTATTATAGCCAAGACTAATACTTGCAGTTAGAATATATTATTAAACTACTATGTCTTTGTAGAGTTTATTCCAACCTCAGTACTAACTTTACAATATATCTTTACTGCTTTGGTATTTAATTCAAGTTCTATCAAGCTTTTAAACCAGATAGTCTAAAAAAGTAAATCATAACCATATCTCTAGTTTATATGTTTTTTAGTATATAACTTTTTTTTTTAGAATAAATCTTAATGGCCTGGCTGGTTTTATTCAGCTCCTTTCCAAAGACTAGCTCATTGCCTAGCTTTATGAGTTCTAGTTTCATTTAATAGATCTAGTTTTTACAATAGCACTATCAAAAGTTCAGGTTATTTTTCTACTTAGATCTTTTAAGTAAGCTTCTGTTTTCTTATCTAGTTTCTATGATTTACACAGTCTAAGAACTTATTATGGATTTATACCACCTGGTACCAGTTTGTGTTCTTTGTACAAGGTTATACAAATTTCTAAACCTTCTAGTTATGCTTATATGATACAGATAACAGATATCTAATTCTAACTAATTACAAAAGACAATTGACCATAATACAAAAAAACTTGCAAATTTTTATTATTACTGAAATTTGAACTTTAGATCTGCTACTTGAGAATTGACAACCTGTTCACTTTACTAGATCATCATACTCCTAAAATAAAAAAAATATTTAATAAATTAATATTAATAATTAATAAAAAATAATTTTGGTATATTTGAAAAACTAATAAATAAAACACAAATTATTTAAATATTTTGTTATTTATTTGTAATATTTTGAAAATTATAAAATATGAACAGTTTACAAATTATTAAAATATTCAAAATTATGTGCAATAATATGCAAATATTTAAAATATTTTAAATTAATTACAAATATAAAAAATAAAATTATACTTTTTCAGAGTCTTTTAATGTTTTATTTTCTTCAGAACTAGATGTATTATTCTTTGTATCTAATATTGAAATTTTTTCTTTATTTTTTAACTTTTTCTAATATATAAAAAATATTTTGATTATATAAGTAAAAATTTTATAATAATATAATAAATACATACCAAATTTTTTAAAAGTTTGTGTTTTATAATATGTTCAAAAATTATTAAACTATTTTGCTTTGGATCAAGCATAGTTTGGCAAACTGCTATAGTATATGCAACTTTTTCTTAAGCTGTATTATCTAAAGACCAAATCTTGTTTAATATAAGTGACATATAAGTATCTTCTGAGTCTTTAGAAATATTCTTAAAAAGTTGTTTTCAATATAATTTGGTTTCAACAAATTGTTTCTACTCAAGAACAATTTTAGATTTTGTTTTATTATTAATAAGAGTTAAAAAATTTCTAAATATAGCAAATATAGTATTTTTAATCTTAGTAGTTAATATTTCACAATAATCTAAATTTCTTTAAAAGCTATAAAATTTAGTAAAAATTGAATTTTAAAATTATTTAAAACTATTCAAAATATTGTAAAAGATTTTAAAATATTTTGAAATAATTTAAAATATTTAAAATTATTTCACAATATTTTAAATAATTCTAAATATAATAATAATAAATAAAATTTTTGAGTATCATTAAGAAAAAAAAAGAACTTTAAATATTATTAAAATATTTTGATTTAAATTTTTTAACAAATAATTATAAAATAGATATTAAAATATTTTTACCCAAAATTTATAATAAAGTTTGTTATTTTTTTATTAGCAATATTTATTTAATAAAAATTTTGAAAAATTTTTTACCAGTTTATAAAAATTCTTTTTATAGTAAGTATTTTACTGTTTTTTAACTTTTTTGTAATAAATACTGAATAATTCACTTTTGGATAATATTCTACAGCTAACTTAAACTCTTCTTTTTTAGAATATATTGCTCTTTCTATTAAATCTTTAGAAGTTTCTTTTATAATTTGGTATTATAAAAAATTTATTAAAATAAATTATAAATTAAAATTAAAATAAATATTAATTACTTTATAAAAAGTTTTTTTATTTATTATATCAAATTTATCATTCAATCTTTTCTTTAATTCTCTAATATAGTTATTTATTTATTAAATTTAAGAGGAAAGTTGCTTAATTTAATACAAATTTCTTTTTGATTTTTAAGGATTTTTACAAAACTTCTATTTGTTATAATAATAATTAAATAATTCTTAAATTAATTAAAGTATTGAAAAAACATAATTATGTTAAAAATATTTGTAAAATTATACAAATTTTAAATAATTTAAAAAAAAACATTAAAATAATCTAATATTTGTTTAAATAGTTTAATTAATATTTAAAATTTTTTTAAAAAAAATTGAAAAATTGCATAATATTTAAAAATAATACTTAAATTTTATTTTAATAATTTAACAACTATTTGTATTGCACTATTTTAATAAAATTTAATAATTTGTGAATTATTATGAAATTATTAAAAATTTTTAAAAATTTTAAATATCTTCAGTTAATGGTATAGCTTCTAAAGAGTATAAGAAGTTATTACTTTTTAATTTTAATTCTAATAATTGATCTACAAAACTTTCTGATTTTTTTGTACTATTTTTTGAGTTTTTTTTTAGTCTTTTTGAATTTATCTTTCTTGGAACTTTTCTTTGAATCTGCAATTATATCTGAATATATTTTCTAATATTTGTATATAAATATAGTTATTATAAATAAAAAATAATTCTATTTTTATTATATATTAAAAATTACTTGCCTTATAATATTAAAAAACTAAAATTTAAAAAATTTAAGTAAATTTAAAGCAACTAAAAATTAAAATAAAAAAAAGTAAAATAAAAAATATTTTAAAAAAGAAAAGTTAGTTGAAAGCAAATAACAGATAGTAAAAAAAATTTTTTAATTTTTAATAGATTTAAATTTTCTGAAATTTTTTAAAAATTGTAATGTTTTTTGAAATTATTGCAAAGTTTGCACAGACTTATAAAGCTATTTGATTAAATCTTAATAATTATGAAATTTGTTAATATAATTAAATATAAAATATAAACAATATTAAATGATTATTTATATAAATATTGATTAGTAATCTATATATCAATATTAACTATTTATAGTAATTAATTTTAATTTATTTAACCAATAAATTGTATTTACAATTTAATTGTTCATCTTAAATAATATTTTCTAAAAATGTAATATTTTTTTTAATTTACTGCTTAATTTTAAAAATAAAAATATTAATATAAACTTATTTAACATATTTATTTAATAGTTATAAAATAAATTTTAATATATATATATATATATATATTAATAATATACAAAATTAATTAATTTATTTGAATAATAGTTAATATAACAAAAATAAATAAAATCTAATTTGAAATTAATTAAAAAAATAATAAAAAGTTAAAGTAACAAAATTAAATTAACTAATAAGCATCGGGAACTTGGATGGGCAGTGCCTTGAGATGTTCCTATAATACAAGAAGGACTGCATATGCAGAGGGTTTAAATAGGCAAGACTCCTAGTTGGCTTGCAGGTATGGCAACTAGTATAGAACTTA
>CAJVQA010011917.1:0-10421 GCA_910591915.1 Cetraspora pellucida
AATAAAATATTGAATAATAATCAAATGTTTGCAGCAGAGTTTGGTACAAGTGATCGTTGGAAAGAGTTAATGATTTGTGTCGCGTTTTTAAATCATTAATAAAACCACCCATACATTATTTTTATTTTTTTTCCTCCAAATAAATTCATGAAGGTGGTTGGTGATATCATCCTTCGTTCTATTACAAGGTAGGATTCTCAACTTCAAACAATTCTACAACCTCTCAATAGTATTAGTATAAACTCCAGTTACAGAGTCTATGAAGTTTACAGAATGATTTACCACATCATAGGTTATACTTAAACCTTCAAGCCTGTTATATCCTCACCACATGTCTATATACATGATAGAACCTTCCAAAACATGCCAGAATATAACTTCAAGTAATGTATCAGCAGTCCTATCAGCAACTACTTCAACAAAACACCTTTTTTCCTTCATTCATTTGACTCCACTAATAACCCATACCTCATCAACTCAGTGACTTCGATGATACTTTCTTTTATCTAGTGTTACAAATCGACAGTTAAAAAATTGATTAGTTAATAAGCAAACAACTAATTGAACTTTTAAATAAAAACTAATTGATTAGTTGCAGCTTAATGATTAATCGATTAGTTACAACTGAGAAAATAAACTAATCATTTGATAATTTAATTTGAAAATTCATGAATATGTGATGATATATGCTAAAATTTTATTGGCTAAAATAAACCACAGATCATCAACACATTTTTCAATTAAAATTAACTTTTGACATTAGGGTAAGAGTGAGCACTAGGGTGATAGTAGAAAAGAACTTGCATATAGCAAAATTTTGGAAGGAATTTTTTTTTGCAGATCTATCAAAAATGTAACTTTTGCAGCATCACTAAGATGCAAAAAGTGAGTTTGTAATCAAAATTTTGAGTTACAGATGATTTTTTGAAAAAAGCTGGCAGTTTGTTTTGTTTTCACATTATATCTGATCCTGTGTTGTGATTGGTTTAAAATCACATGACCATAGATTTTTTATACAGTTGTTATATATAATGAAAAAAACTCTTACCTATTTTAGTCTTATCGATTTTGACAATTATACTGAGTTCACCAATCATGTTATTGTCATCTTCCAGGATGCTAAAAACTATTTTCCTAAACAAATTCATATAATTGGTAATGGTTGCCAATGAATAACCTGTCATACTTAATATACTTGTGTATGTAACTTTATTCAATCAAAGATAACCAATTAATATGATATCTGAACATTTTAAATGGTTTCTTAAGAAAAATGAATCTTTTAATATATAAAAAAAGATTTATGATAGTTACAATTAATATATTGATGAAGTTTTTTTTTACAATAAAGTTTAGAATTGCAAGAAAAACAAAATTGTAGTTTGTATAATATGTCTTTATTAAAGACATAATCAATATATTCATCTTTGTTGAAAAAAATCTTTTGAAGAAATTTTAAAGTAGGCAGTAGAATAATGATAGACATGTTTGAAATTTGTTTTTTTTTTTATTGTAATAAACAATATAGAAAATAGGCTAATTTAACTCTAATGATGTACAGAAAATAATAATAAACTTTTAGTAAATAGAGTATCTTTTATAGCTTTTAGAGGACTAGCTAAGCCAAATAACACTATATAGTAAGATGTTGATATCAATAGTATTAAGTTAATGTAATGTAATGACTGGTGATACTGTTAAGGGTAATAATAAAACAATTGTCTAAATAAGAATGATGTTAAAGCAGATGATCAAGTTCAGTGATGACTAAGTTCATGTAGTAGGTTGTTAAATCAAGCAAGAAAACCAAACAACAAAGTAAATATATCTACCCAAAACTGAAAGACCAATTCCAAGAGACCAAGAAAGGAACACTGGGAAAGAAGAATATGTATTAGTAAATGTTTTTTCAAGCAAGAAAACTAAACAACAAAGTAAATATACCTACCCAAAAACGAAAGACCAATTCCAAATGAAGAAGCCAAGAAGAAGTATCAGGAAATAAGAAAAGGTATTAGTAACATATTTCACAAGCAAGAAAACCAAACAATAAAGTAAATATACCCAACCAAAACTAAAAGCCAATTCCAAATGAAAAAGCCAAAATGAAGTACCAGAAAAGAAGAAAAGACATTAGTAATATATTTCACAAGCAAGAAAACTAAACAAAGTTAATATACTTACCCAAAACCGAAAGTCCAATTCCAAGAGACTAAGAGAGGAACACTGGAAAAGAAGAATATGCATTAGTAAACATATTTCACAAGCAAGAAAACCAAACAACAAAGTAAATATACCCACCCAAAACCGAAAGACCAATTCCAAATGAAGAAGCTAAGAAGAAGTACTAGGAAAGAAGAAAAGGCATTAGTACATATTTCACAAGCAAGAAACCAAACAACAAAGTAAATATACCTACCCAAAACCAAAAAACTAATTCCAAGAGACCAAGAGAGGAACACTGGGAAAGAAGAATATATGTTAGTAAACATATTTTTAAGCAAGAAAACCAAACAACAAAGTAAATATATTCACTCAAAACTGAAAGACTAATTCCAAATGAAGTAGCCAAGAAGAAGTATCAGGAAAGAAGAAAAGGCATTAGTAACATATTTCACAAACAAGAAAACCAAACAAAGTTAATATACCTACCCAAAACCAAAAGTCCAATTTCAAGAGACCAAAAGTGAAATATCAGGAAAGAAGAATGTGTATTAGTAAACGTATTTTCAAGCAAGAAAACCAAACAACAAAGTTAATATACCCACCTAAAACCAAAAGACCAATTCCAAACAAAGAAGCCAAGAAGAAGTACCAGGAAAGAAAAAAAGATGTTAGTAACATATTTCACAAGTAAGAAAGCCAAACAAAGTTAATATACCAACCCAAAACCAAAAGACCAATTCCAAGAGACCAAGAGAGGAATACTAGGAAAGAAGAATGTGTGTTAGTAAATGTATTTTTAAACAAGAAAACCAAACAACAAAGTAAATATACCTACCCAAAACTGAAAGACCAATTCCAAATGAAAAAGCCAAGAAGAAGTATCGGGAAAAAAAAAAAGGCATTAGTAACATATTTCACAAGCAAAAAAACCAAACAAAGTTAATATACCCACCCAAAACCGAAAGTCCAATTCCAAATGAAGAAGCCAAGAAGAAGTACCAGAAAAGAAGAAAAGGCATTAGTAACATATTTCACAAGCAAGAAACCAAACAACAAAGTAAATATATATACCCAAAACTGAAAGACCAATTTCAAATAAAGAAGCCAAGAAGAAGTACCAGAAAAGAAGAAAAGGCATTAGTAACATATTTTACAAGCAAGAAAACCAAACAAAGTTAATATATCTACCTAAACCAAAAGTCCAATTCTATGAAGCCAAGAAGGCAAGAAAAAAAGAGCATTAATAAACCCAAAATCAAAGCTACCCGCTTCCAACAAAGTAATCAAATTTGACAAAAAAAAAAAATAAACATCTAATTATCTAATCTGTGATTGCTGATTCACATGCATAAGTTAAATATTTAACTTTAATTAGTTTAAGTTAGTTTATTTAATTTTATAATTGTTTAAGTTAGTTTATTTAATTTTATAATAGTTTAATTTATTTAACTATTGTCACATGAAACTAATCAGAATTTGCCTACCTTTACTAAAGGAGATCTGTATAGAAATTGTATTATGATTTTTTATATTTGCCCACCTATACTAAAGATCAACCATAAAATCTGTACAATGTAATATATACTATAAATGAAGTTTATACAATGTACAATGTAATGTATAATTTATAAATGATTTAAATATGGATGTATAAAATCTTGAATATGATTGGATAATTGATCCTTATGACTTATTTTGTAATTTCTAAATTTGTGCATTATATAAATTTTTTGTATCAATATCATACTTATATTTTAAAGTATTTAGATTTTCTTATTTAGTTATTAATTTAAACACAGAACTTTACTATTTATTATTATGGCTTTTTGATTATTAGGTTATTATTTGTTTTAAACAAAATCCTATCTGAATTATCAAATTTGTTATGCTGTCTTTTTACTATTTTATGCCTTTTATTTTCATTGTCTATCTTATTTCATTTTCACATAATTTTGAGTTGTGCTTGCTGTTATAACAGATTACTTTATTACATAGTTTATATATAATTCAGATATCAATATGTGAAATCTTGGACCTGATTGAATAATTAATCCTTGTAACTTTATATAGTACACTAAATAAAACTAAAAAGAATGCAAGTTTTTTGCTTGATATATGATGAATATAGTACAAATAGCTTAATATAACTTATAAAAACTTATATAGTTATCTTATTTGTATATATACATGCATTTTAGGTTTAAAGTCATGCTTTGTTTCTAATTGTTTATTCTTAATCTTACAGGTTTTGACTTCATATACATCACATGATTTGAGTAATGAAAAAGAAAAACCTATAAATTATTTCACTTATTAATTCAATAATGAGTAAAATAATTTACAGGTTTTTCTTTTTTGTTACTTATTTTTATTAAAAAAAGTAACTTGTTTAAATTGGATTTAATAAAATATAACAAAGTTAAGCTATGTCTTGTTTTTGCTTATATCAAGAATAGAGTACATTGTTTTATAGTAAGTAAAATGTCTCTATGTCATATATGATGCTAAAAATTTATTTTTCTTTTGGTAATTTGTACCAGCTTACATTACATGCCTAGTAATATGCCATTTATATAATAACTTTTTTTGCATATAGTCTGTATAGTGCATATTTAGAGATTTGATTAGCTGGTATAAATAAGAGTATATAGTAAATTAAACAGTACAAAAATGCAAATTGGAGTAAACATGTAGAAATTATGACAGTATGTATGATTTGTAAAAGAAAAAATTATTTCAAAAAAGTCAATTTTCCTATAACCTCATACAAAAAAAGAACAATTCTTACACTTATTTTAACTTTAAATATAAAGATAATTTATTTGTAAAGGATTAGGCTTCTTCTTTCATTTGGCATGAATATATAATGAATCATTGGTGTAATGAGTAAGCATTAAATAAATAATTATATTTAATAATACTTATTAGTTTTATCTAATAATTTGTTATATTCATATACTAAATGAATAATAGACTTGTAAAAATTCATTTTACAAATCTATATTAACTATACATACTATCAATATTTTACTTAATTTTCATACATTTGTATATATTTATACAATTATATTATACTATACTAAAAGATCAGCAAAAATTTTGCATACAATATCTACAGTTTAGAATAAGACACTTTTAGAGATAAGACACTGCATAGGTATTTTTTAAGGCTGCATAGTGCAATTTTCATAATTATGTTAGCTTGCATAATTCTGGTTAGTTTTATAATCCAGATTTGAGAAATTGGTCTAAAAGAAAAACAGATTTGTATTATCTAATTAATAGAATTGATTGTTCATAATTTTGATTAATTTGTAGATTATTTGACTGCATTTAAAAATCTTTTGTTCTAGAACTGGCCAAATGATCTACAAATTTGATCAGAATTATTAAGGATGAGTTTTTCTATTTATCAAATAATACCAATTCACTGATATGCAAAGAAAAAGTAAAAAAATACAAAACAACAAAAACTGTTATTTAAACTAACCTTGAAATACTAATTAAAAATAATAGAAGTCCAACTTTACATATATAAAATAGATGTTTTATATATATAAACATGAAACCTGAGGCTGTGCAAGCTGTGTGGTAGATTTAATTTTCCTATCTCTAGCTACTGCATTATATCACAATTATGCTAACTAATAGTACATAGTATATTGTATATATAATATATTACTACATATGCCTAATAGTACAACAACCTATATACAATATTTATTATATGCAATACTAATACTCTTTATGTCTTTTATTTTTGGTTTTGCATGATAATGTTATACAACTATCTTATATACTAGTAAGCTACTCATAAATTTTACTAACTATTTATATTATTGGAAGTTAATTGTATCATTATACTTTATCTTTCAAATTTCAAAACACCTTCCTAAAACCTATACATTCCAAAAACCCAATTCACTTTATGAACAATATAAAGAAGCATCCTGAGTTGCTAACTTTCACTATTTTATTTGTGACAATAAACTATGTTAATATCTTGATGAAAAAAATTCCATGATAGTGCCAACCTTTTTAACAATATTTTAAACAAATTCTGTTAATTATTTCCTCTCAAAGATGATAAATATAGATTTATCTAACTCTTAATACTACACTCTTTCATAAAAACAAGGAATATGCTGCTTTACTTAACCAACCTATTCTGACCAAAGCCTTGGACAAGTTAGCTAATCAAGCTGAAAACTTTGTTTGTAAACAAAACAAAGTTAAAATAAATTCAAAACATTGCAACTATTATTTCTATTGCTATCTTTCTCTCTATTATCAAATTGCTGCAAAAAATCACAACATACAATCTTTCTCTAAGAAGAAGGCTATTAATCTATTAACAAAAAACATTATTGATACTAAATTTCTTGCTCAGATTATTACTTATTATGATATTATAAAAAACCAAAAGTCTACTTATCTACAAATTGTCAAATACTTTAATAATACAGCTTATCTAGCAACTAAAAAGTTTCTAGCAAAAAAATTCCATCTTGACTTCTAGCCAGTCTCAATCCTTGACTCCTTTTTTTTACAATCTCCTTTTTAAGTTTTTTGTCTTCTATAACCAACATGAAAGCAGCCACCACCTTATTAAAAGATACAATCATAGTAGTTAATAAGAAAAATAAAATAAGTAGGCAAGTAAATAAGCCTATTTATGTGGAAGGCCAAGTTAATGATAGTTAGACCCAACATACAAGGCAGACTATGGTATTTGTACAGCTATAAGAACTGAGCATACAGTGATTGACCCTAAAAAGACAATTTTAAAAGATCATTTACAACATCTTTAATCCTTTATGATCTTCACATATGCTTTATCAAATTTCTTCTTTATTACTTCTTCCTCATGGTCAAATCATTCAAACCTTAATTCAACATATTGACAAATATAATAACAACAAAACTGTATTTAGTATTACATTTTCTATTAATTCATCTTGCAATTAAACTCACATATACCTCTCTAATAACACTTTTTTATTAGATCATATAATTATTGCTCCACACCTTCTTCTATTATTCTATAACCTTTCTCTCAAATCTAACTCCTTTAGCTCTACTTCTATTTTATCTGACTTTTTCTCTAATGACTATTACTCAACTCCTATTGACTATAACTCTGCTTTACATTCTTCTGACTTAAGTTCTCACTATCTTAACCTAACTATTACTATATACAATGTTAGAAACTTTAATGATTTAACAAAAAGAAAAGTTTGGTAAGATTACTGTTTTAATAATAACATATCTATTGCCAGTATTACTAAAACAAAAATTTCTGACAAAACTAATCTTTTTTTTTACAACAATTTTTTTACTTACTACTAGTCTAACTCTCCTACTTCTGTAAAAAGAACAGCAATTATGATTTATAATCATCTTAAACATTATATTTACAGTGTTTATACTCACTCAGGAGGAGCTATTGCACTTGATATTTTCTTTCAAAGCAATGTCAAACTTTGTATTATCTCAATATATCTCTCATCTACTAATATAACTATTTGCAACCAAACCCAAAATGCAGTAATCAACTAGATTCAACAAGCTTCTCAACTTCACCTTCATCCTATTATCCTTGGTAATTTTAATATACAGGATCATACTTACAGTTCTTCTTCCAAATATAAACTTATCAACTTTCTTAATTATTTTAATATATATGATATTGGAGCCTATTTTAACAACAAACATTTTACTTAGTCTAACAATACTAGCAGTAGTCACATTGACTATATCTGGATGACCAATTTAATATACAATTTCTTCTTTCTTATAGTCTTAACAACAGTCAAACCTCTATCTCAAGTAACCACTTGATTCTTATATTCACTTAGACATTCCTACATACTTATAGTAAACCCTTACAGAAACATATTGAAATTAGTCATTATATATTTAATTATAAAATGATGACTACAGAAAACTGGAACTCTTTTGCCAATACTTTAACTCAACAACTTTGACTATACAAAACTCCTATTAACAGTACTACTAATGAAAGTATTGAAACTATTTGGCACAAAATTTAATGCTCTATAATCTATACTGCTACTTATACGATCCCTAACAAAATCATTTGCAAACAAAGTTACAATTACCAATACTCACCCTATAGTACTCTACTACATCTCTCTCTTAAAAATTTGGACATATTATTAAACTTGTTAAAAAACTCATTCAATCTTTTAACATCTTAAATATTAACTAAAACATCTCCCAAATTAATAAACAGTCACAATGTAACCTTTAATTACTTACCTTCACCAACCTCTCCTGTATTTAACTATGGCTTCAACATGCCTACTTCATTTGGAAACAACTCTAACATGTCTATCATCTTGAAAACTCTCTTTTATTTTAACAACAAATTAATAAAGCTACTGACAAAAGATGTGTTACTCTTACATATTCTACTTAGGCTATTAATAGCATCCTTAATCACTATTATTAACCTATTCATCTTTCAAATATAAAATTACCAAATCAACTTATTACAAATTTATCACTTATTAAACAATATATCAAATTCTATTTTTATGATTGGATTGTACTTAGACCTATTAATAAAACCCTCTTTAATAATTTTTGAAAACAATAATACCTTCTACTTCTTCACATCAATTTAAATTGGTATTATTCACTTAATACTCTTATTATTAATGAAGAACTTCTCCAAACCTTCTCATAACTACCTAATAACAAAGCCTGTGGTTCTACAGACATTAGTTATAAAATGCTTAAACACATTAGCCCCCAATGCACTTTTGCTATTACTGCTCTCTTTAATCATTATCTTCTTGACAACAGAATTTCTAAACAATGAAAACATAGTAAAATTTATTCTATTCTTAAACACAACACCTTTGATGATAATCTTAACCTTACATGACCTATTAGTCTAATTGAACACATTCACAAACTTTATACAAAAATTCTTACAAACTGACTTAGTTTTGTATTTTCTTTAAACTCTATTCTCTTACCTTTTAACTATGTTGCACTCTCCAATAATAGTATTTCAATTTCTATTCATATTTTTAATAATCTTATTAAAAATGCTATCTGTAATCACAAAAACATTTGGTTACTCTTACAAGATATGAGCAAAGTACATGATTCTGTAAACTTTGCTTTTTTTAAACATTCACTCTTTCATCTCTCACTTTTTTTATTCATTATTAACATTTTTACTTATCTTCTTACTAATTATTACAACCAAGTTATTACCAATATTGGACTTATTTCCTCTTACCCAGTTCACAATAGTATTGACCAAGGTGAAACAATTACACCTTTATTATAGTGAATTTATTATAATCTACTTATTTCATATATATACTCAAAAGTTTTTAGATATACTTTACAATCTAGTTGGACCACCAATTTAAAACTTCAAACAACTAATTCATTAAAAAAACAATGCTCTGTTCTAGCATATATGAATAATACTCTTTGGGTCACTTTCTTACAAACTAAATTATCTCATATACTATCTATAGCTGAATCATTTTATACTATAGCAAACATCTAAGTTAATTCACCAAAATCTATTCTAATTACTATTCCACTATACTTCTATCTTTTATAATAATCATCTACTTTCACTTCATTCTTTTAAATAACTTTTTAAAATTTTAGATTGCTAGTTTACTTTGGATAATAGGTAATCTAAACAAACAAAATTAATTATCCCTGAATCCTTTTAACTTATCCAAATTGCAAAAACAATATGCATAACTGATTCATATACTTGCTATATTATTAATATAGTTATCATTTCTATTATTGAATACTGCTTATATAATATTGTTATTAACTAACCTACTTGTAACAAAATTTTTACTCATCACATTAGTTTTGTTAAGCTTAAAGCTAAACTTTGCTATACAATACCATTTAGTATTCTATTATATCCTCAAATCTACAACATTAAATATATCTGAGATATTTAAATACAACTTCATATTCCCAATCTTCTCAAATGGCTTAACAATTCTAACAAACTATATACATCTACTTGTATATATATTTAACAATTCCAAAACAACTTCTGGTCTTCTACTAATATTTTTTTTTATTCTAAGCCAATTATTAATAAACCCAATCAATTAACCACAACCAGTGTAGGAAATCTATTTTGAATTTAATGTTCTTATAAGAACATAATTATAAAATTTAATGTTCTCAAAATTTAAAAGATGTTCTCAAATAGTAAATATGTTAAAATAATA
>CAJVQA010011918.1:0-10421 GCA_910591915.1 Cetraspora pellucida
TTATTAGTTAGTCGATAGTTATATTATATAGTAAATAGATAAAAAGGATCTTAATTGGCTATTAGCAATGTGGTACAACCACATGACACTAAGTAACATCTGTGATGTTACTATTGTCTTACAAACTCCAAGTACTTCTGTACAAATTTCATGTATCCTAGCACCAAATTACTATGCCAAGTGCCATAGCACAAGAATCCCAAGTATTCTTGACATGAACCCCAAGTGTTCTCACACAAATCTCAAGTATCTCTGCATAAATCCCAAGTGCCTTTGCATGGATCCAAGTGCCTAAACACAAGTCCCAAGTGTTTCAAGCACAAATAACAAATGATATAAACAATATCTCCAGTTGCCTCTGCACAGTCCCCACTACTCCAAGCATAATATTATTTAATGTTGTTCAAACCTCCACTATTCCAACTACAATGATATCTAATGTTGTTTGAACTCCCATTACCCTGAATACAGTATAAAGTAATGTCACTCGAATTCCCACTATCTCTGCTAGGTAAAAAGATATATAAAGAGTAGCTTTTACCCTTCCCTACCAATTCTAAGTTCCTATACTTCAACCTAGACCCTTCTACCTTTACCCTTAACTTGTAATTGTGATATTCCCCCTCTAGGGTAATTCCTATAGGCAAGGTTGTCACTGTGTGTTTATTTAATAAAAAGCTAATCTATATATTGTTACTATCTTGAACCGTTTGCCTGCTGCTGTGTAATAAAGTGAACTACTATACCTCCACCCTGTATATATTTGCAATAGTCAATCACTGTACTGGGTAACCTTGTTACTTGGTTGTATTGTACCAAAAAGGTTACAACCCTGTAACACTATCTAAAGAATATCAGAACAAAATAATATCAGATGCAGATGTTATTGAATTTGTGAAAGAAGATGATACAGATGTAAATAAGATATTTTATATGTCCAAGAAAAAAAGACTAATAAGTGAAGAAATATATTTTTATAATCTTGAGAATGTTAAAAAACTCTGGGCATATATTTATGACAATGAGAAGTAACAAAAAGGTATTAGTATATTCTAAGAGAACAGTTACTTATGGTAGGTTCAATATTGATAAAAAATAATAAAAAATAATAGATGTATTTCAGGAGTAAAGTATACTTTGGTAAAGAGCAGATGATATATAATTTTAAATTATTATTATTTTTTTACATATTCTATTTATCAGCAATTTTTAAATTAATATAAATATCTTCTAGCCAAGCAGATAGCCTTATAAAGACTACTCACAAGTTATATTATTATTTTTTTTCTTTTAATCTTTCATTAGTTTTTACTAATCATGAGTATAGACCTATATATAATGAATTATTAGAAATATTTTTTTAAATTGAACTTTTTTTTATTTAATATAATCTGACAAATAAAGATTAATCTAACTATCATATATATTTTATATACTACATTACGTTTGTTATTACAACCAAGTTTATTAAAGAGCATAAACTCACTAAAGAGATAGGTCTTGAAAAACTTAGCCAATATATATCAGAAATACTTGAGCTCTTAACAACTGGTATGCCATTAGTAGATAAAAAAAAAGGTGCTAGGCCCATAATCACCTTCAAAAAAAGTATGAATTTAGCAAAGAACAGGCATTTGCATTAATTCCTCATAAGAGAATTGGGTAAAGTAAAAGTTAAGTACTCTTAAAAAAAAAGTAAATGCAAATATATACTTAGTATCTGATACTATTCTAAAAGAAAAGATTATTAAACAAACAGCTTAGTGTATTATGTAAGATAAACTTAGTAAAAGAGATGTAACAGTAATATCTAAAACTTTAATTGAAACATTACCTAATGTTATTGTTACCTTATCATATCTTTTTAGGCTTTAAAAAGAATTGTGAACTCTTAATACTTCAAAGAAAATAATTTTTGCTACATTAAATCTAGAGATAACTAAAGAATCCAATAAAATTCAATAGAAATATAGTGAGCAATGTGAAAATAAAGTGATTGATTTTCTGGACCACTTTTCATTAGAATCAGTTAAGAAAAGATTGGATGAGTATGACATATCCAATATACTTGACAAACAGGCCCTAGCTAATGTAATAATTATGCTCTGCATTCATCCTACTGAAATTAAAAACTTAAATATATCTAATAAGACTGTAATTAGATATGCAAAAAACTAGATCAATAGGATATTCCTTAAGTATTTAGATTACTGAAAAAAAAATAAAGATCAAGCAAGACAATTGCTTACATGGATTCAGAAAATAATCATTTTCAAAAAGTTAAGAGATCCAAAAAAACTTGGATCTATATATTTAAGTACATTTCTAAAAAAAGATGAGTTTTTTTCAAAAATCAGTAAGCCATTACTTCTAGCTCTTTACACAAATTAGGGACAGTATTTGGTTCTGTAACATATAAATTTAAAAATGAATCAAAAGCTAACACTTATGCTAGTGAAACCCTTCAGCATTTATCTGATAACCATGCTTCTTTATCTAAGAGGTATATTATAATCAATATGCAAAAAAGAAGAAAACTATATAATTAGACAAGTCTATTTTACATCTTTGATGAAAACTAATAATAAATTTTTTTAGAAGGTAGGTTTGATATTGTTTATTAAATTTATTTTTTTGTTTATTTATATAGGTAAAAATTGAAATAAAAGTATCTTAGTTAGGTAAAACAATATGTTTGATATGTATATAATGCATTTATACAACCCACTCAATATTCAAGATATTTTTAAAGAATGGACAAAAAATAATTATGTTCAATATATATTAACTAAATATGATTTAAATTATATCAGTAATTTAAAAACACCAAAAGCTTGGTTATGATTTGCAAAGTATCATTCATCCAAATATATATGTAAACATTTATTTATTTCTAAATATGAAATTAATAGTAAGAATTATTGGAAAAATTTTATATTCTATATAAAAATAATCTAACCAAAAATGAAACTAAAGCTAATAATTCTAAATTTAAAGAATTTAAAACCCAAGTAGTTTTGTATAAAAAAAATCAATCAGCAATTATTATTCAGCAAGCATATCGTTTATGGAAAAAACAAATAAATTCAACTATAATAATTTTGCGTGTAATGAGGAAATGACAGATGGCAGATTAATGAAACGTGCTCAAGAACAATATTATCAAAATGCTAATAAATTTGAGAATTACCAGTAGATTGAGTGGCTCAAGGAAACTAATACATTCATCTGAGTTCAGTTCATCCGAGTCAAGTTCTTCTGAAAAAACTATTACAATAGTAAAGAAATTCGAGGAATCCGATTCAGATTATATACCATGCAAAGGATCTATTGGCCCCAAAAAGAAGATTCACAAAGTGAACTCAGGAAAAGTAATGTATATGAAGAAAAAATCCTGCAATAAAGCAAAACCTAGAAGGAATTTAAGCCGAGCAGTCTGATCCAACTAGTCCGGAGCAGTGATTCACCTACTCAGAATATTTTTTCTATTAAAAATATGACATAATTATATTAGCAATAAACATAACAATGAGAGGATCGTTTAGTGATATGTTTATAAGAGATACTATTAATTGGGTAGATCGGTCATCCTTTCCGAGCTCTCCGGCTTTAAAACCTAAAAAGGGTATACAAATACTAGCTCCCACACAAGGTGATAGCTTTGTAAGTGAATATATTAAAATGATAAAGCTATATGCTATTGCTATTGGCAAGGATTTAGATAATATAGATGTTAAAGTAAAATTTCTTTGTGGATTATCACCTGACAATGAAAAGCGTGTGAATGAGTTTGGTATTAAAAAACCTTTAACTGAAATATTCGAACACCTAGTTAAGTCTTCTACCGATCCGAAGTAGTGATCACCAGCTCAGGAAATTTTTTTCGTTTAAAGATATAGTATATAATATACACTATTTATGTCGCATTTAAGTATTATAAATTTACCAGAACTATTAGAGCGGATTCTATATTTCTTAGCGGTAGATAAGTCACTCTATCCCACTCTATTTGTTTGCCGATTGTGGTATAAATGTGCTGTTCCTAGCTTATGGAAATACATCGAACTAAAGGGGAATGACCTGAAATATGGTCATTATTTCCCAGATGATTATACTTATCATGAGAGAGATCATACTCGATGGAAAAGATTTATAAGAATAATAAATGAAAAGCGTAAGCCAGCTTGTGTCTTGAATGTAACTCATCTAGAAATTACTTATTACCATTCACTATTGGATAACAAAATAAAAGGTATTGTGGATACCTTTCCAAATATAATTCATTTAGGCGTAGGTTTCAGCAATAAAGCGTTATCTATAAAAGCGGAAGCATATCCTAATTTGAGATATCTCAATCTGTGGGACGCTCAAGCAATATCTGATAAAGGCTTATGTGCAATTGTACAATCATGTAAATTAGAACATCTAAATATTTCGTACTGCAGAAATATTACTGATAAATCTTTGTTTAGAATCGCCAAAAATTGTCATGATTTGCAAGAGTTCCATTTTGCCGAAACACGTTGGATCATATATGTTGTATCTTAAACTCATGCCCAAATTTACGAAATCTTGATATTGCATTTAGCAAGGGGAAAATCAAAGATGCTAGTATGTTAATACAGAGATGTCTTAGTATAGAGTATCTTGTCTTTAGTGGTGTCATGGCTTTTCGTAATGATGCATTAATTGTAGCTATCCTCAGGGCATCTCCGAATTTAAGATATTTAGAGATCGGCCATAATGATATTGGTGATGAAGTCACTGAAGCGCTAGCCCATACATGTCATAAATTAGAATATTTCGACCTAAGTTGTTGTTCATTTGTTAGCGAACCATCAATTTGTAATGTTATTCATTCCTGCCCGAAACTCCAGCATCTCAACCTCAGCTTTTGTAAAATTTCTAATATAACTATCAAAGAAATTGCTCGTTCGTGTCTTAGTTTAAAATTTCTAGATTTGGAAGAGTGTAAAAATATTAGCAAAAAAACCATAAATCAGTTAAATCCAAATATTCATATAGAAAATTTTGATGAAGATTACTACTGTTCCGATTCAGAATCTTCTAGCTCTGAAACCGAATCAGAGTTTGAATCATCTAGTTCTGAATCAGAGGATGAAGTTCATCCTGAATCTTACCGTAGATGATACCGATTATGTAATTGCTGAAGTTTTAAAGGGTCAGGAAGCGTGTAATACTGCGCCACATTCTACTGTGCCCTGGTGACATGGTGTCCCGCCTCGACAATTAGAAAAATATTGTTTTCTTGCAGTTGTATTTCAAAAAAATATATTATTAAACCATTTTATAAAAGTTTTACCCATATCGGGCCTAGTGACATGTGTTAGAATTATTTCGCATATAAAATCTATGTATCACCTACAAGGCTTATGCATAACTTATTTGTGAGACGGGGCACAATAGAGACCCCAGATTATGCGCATTGAAGAGCACTGCTATGCGATGTGATGGTTTCAAATTATGCGATATTTATGCGAGTAACCACGTACATAATTACATACATATTAATACGGTATTTATTGTTATCGTGATAATTACGAATTTCATCTATAAGAATTTAACGAAAAAAAAACTAGATAGAAAAATTATTTATCAAATTATTTATCAATGGCCCTATTAAAATAAAGTAAATTTAACATAGATAAAGAATTTTGTGAAAGATTTTGTTGTTTATCACTTAGAATATTTTATAATTACTGAAACTTCTTTCTACATCAACACCAAAAACAGGTAACCATATGTAAAATAAAGCAATTTTTGAAAGAGAAGATAAATCATTAGATTTCTCTTTCCAATATCGATCCAAATTTAAATTCTCATCCAATTCTTCATCTAATTTACAATAAATGTTCTATTCATTTAACAAATTATCATTTAAAATTCTAAAATCCTCAATTTCAATATAAAGTTTAATATTTTGCCTTGATATTGAGTAATGAATAAATTTAGGATCGAAGCACTGAATGGTTTTAAAAAGTAATAATGCAGAATGGTTATCAATATGTTTTGCAAATTTATCAAATAATAGTTGAAAAGTTTGCAAGAAAATTGACTTGAAAAACATTAAATTCAAGTTTTTTTCTTGAATTTTGTTTGACATATCTGTATTAAATAGAGGATTGTTGATACCTGCTTATAATAGTGTACAAGTATTATTAATTCATAAAAAAACATGAAATGTCATAGGTTTATTGCGGATCTTAAAAAATTCTAAATCTTGAATTAGTCTAATAAATTTAATAACTTAGTTAGTAATCAATACATAATAATATATATATATATATATTTGTAATAAAATATTTTTATATACTGTTGAGTATTTAAAATAATAAATTCAATAATCATTTCGATTATTAAAATATTTTTATGAATTGATAAAGTTTCAAACAATTCTTTAATTGATTTTGGATGATCACCAAGTACATTTTCTGTAATAACAAATTGAACCAAATATGAAAAGTATGGTTTCAACTAAATTATAAAATTAAATTAGTTATTTCAACAAGTCTTGATAAATAAAGAAGGTAATTGTAAATTAAGTTCAGAAGATTCTAAAAAAGAATCAAAAAAATTTAATGAAATAATATTTGAAGAAAGAAACTTTAACCATCTTCTTTTATGTATAGGTGAATATAAAAATGTATCTTTGATATTTGAAGTTATAAAGACAAGAAGTTTAAAACTATTAAAATATATTCAACAATCCTCAACTAAACTTAGAATATGGGCAAAACAATAATTATGTTTAAGTTGAGGCATTAAATAAACTAACACATCTGAATAAGCTTTTTTTATATATGTGACATTGTTACTAATAAATAAGATAATTTTTGAAAAAGAAATATTGTAAAAACTTAAAGTCATTATAATTAAATGAGAAATTATAGAATGATTAATACTATTTAGATATTCTGTTTTTACTAACTTAGTTTGAGCTTGAAAACTAAATAAAATATTTACAGCATTATGATCACAAGTATCTATAGTTTCATTAATAATAATTAAAATAATTTAATCAATTAAACTATTCTTTAATTCATCTACTTCATGTTAAAAAATTTGTGGAAGATAATGTTTATGTATTTGATTTATGCTGACTATTTTATCACCTATAATTAAAAATTATACATTAATTTAATATATAGTTTATAGTTCTATGATTATAATATAATATTGATTAATTTACTATTAATCATATATTCTTTGAAAAAATTTTGCAATCTATTAATTTTTTTAAGTGAAATATCAACTTTCATAAATACTTTAACTAATGTCAAATTGATATCTTGTTTCTCTTCTATATTTAATTGATTTGAAAATAATTTAATGTTTTTTTTTTTTTTATATGATACAGAATTAAGATGATTATTGATTGTAGATTTTTTAGCATGATTAATGATGTGTTTACAAGTAATACAAAACATTTTATTATTTGATTCATAGAAGTCATCTTTATAACTACTGGAGTTAACACATTCTAAAACTATAATTTTTGCTTTTCCCATTGATAAAATTGGAATAGTAAAAATTTTAATATTAAAACTGAACATGATTTAATTTCTCTTTAATTAAATAATAACAATGTAACAATTATAATTATTAATATAACTAGCAATTGTGATAACTATAATGCATAAATGGTAATTGTGATGATTATGACAATTATATTACATATACTCTTATTATTTGCTTAAAAATGACCACACAAATGCAACATAAATCATGTGAATTTGATAAAAATCAATCACATTTTATGAGCCTATTATGTGATCGCATATGTCCAGTGTCTCTAGAGCACAATCTCAGAGTGCTATTTTTTCATTTTTCTGGAATTAGTCTCTAACCAAAATCGGTCAATTAACTCATGCCACATCTATTCTTCATTTTGTGAATTCACTTGAGACCACAAAGTGCTACACATTACAGGTTTGTATGTATAATAAAAATTTTTAGCCATGTATAGAATATTTTTTCTGTTAATAAACAAATGAAAAAAAATCATATCGAAAAGTGGAATATCTTTAGAGGGTGGAAGCATGGGTGTAAGGTTTGTGCCGAATACAATCATCATTCACACCTATATTGCAAAACATGCAAAAAGGCGGTGAATGGGATATATAAGCGGTGTGAATGTAATAACGATAATTCTCGGATAATTAATGTTTAGTAAAAATAAATCAGAATCGATACATAATTTTCCATAATTCACCCACGTAACAAAATATGTGTTAGAATAGTTCCGGACAATGTCCCATGTCTGTGATGGTGACATTGTATACAGGGGTTTATCAACGATCTGATTGGCTAACAATGTCACTATTATTGTAATTTTTAATTGTCCGTGTCCCTGTCCCATGACAACACCGTGTGAACGCACCTGGCTTTAACCCAACTCTGGTGTAGTGCAAATTGTTTATCTGTGTAACAAAATATTTTCACATAAAGCCGAATTTTGTTTGCAATACTCATAGGAAGAAAAGCGTTATCAATGCCAATATTGAGATCTACTACAAAAGTTTATTCATTCCGATTGAAATGCATATATTTCCGGAGGAGTCAAATAATATGATGATCGACCAATCAAATTGTGAAGTTTTTGCTAACGAAACAAAACAAGAGAAAAAACGCGAAAAACACAAGAAACGGTAGTCTGAGCTTGGAGCACTAACAAAAATTCTGGAGGCAATTTTATCTATACATCTTTATCTAATCCTAACCTAATGCTAATTCCAACCTAATCCTAATCCCAAACTACCCTAACCCTAATGTTAGTTAAATTATATGGTTTAAATTAATATGTGATAAATACACGCGACTTTTTAGCCGACGATAACTTAACACGCGTCTGTTTCTATTTACCTCGATTTTATAAAAAGACAGAGTAAGTTGATTCATAAATTTTGTCATCAATTCTGTTAACTGCTTCGTGATTTTTCCGCGCATATATCCTCTAATACACTGTTTCTATAATATTCATCATGTCTACTCCCGCCCGTTTTATTCGAGGAAATTTATCTGCATGTAATGATATTCCTTATGCTAAGTACTTAGAGCTTTTCCCCTACGAGAAGTGGACACTTCAACACTATGTCACTATAATTATTGATAATTATGCAAATGCTGAGAAAAATAAAGCCTATCATATATTTTTTAGCACTTTGCATAATATTAATAACGATTTATATGTATCACAAGAAATTCGTTATGTGGCTCAAAAGCTTATAAATAATAAGAGTGTAAGTATATCAGATATAAAGTTAGATAGGTGGGGCTTTAGCCAGGTTCTTGTACCTATAAGATTCGTCTAATGGGGTGGGGGTACTATTTACCCTTACAAGTACTGAAATGGATGCGTTTACTGAATGCGTTCGGTAGACATCATGGAGCTTACCAATAAAAGTTTTTTGATAAAGATCTCCCGGTTCTGAAGGAAGAACCGGATATGTATCCTTATATCAACAAAAAATTTAATTATTGGAAAATTCCTGCATTCGCCATCTAATCTGATTTTTGTCTAATTATACTTACTCTGAAATATTTCTCATTCGATTTTGTTTTTATATAGGCTGATGTTAATAAAGTACAAAGTTTGTGGAATAAAGCCAGCAAGGTTAAAAAAGTAACATTAGCATTGCCGTCATCATTACCAGCCTCAGCATCATCACCATTACCAACATTGACATTAACACCATTATTAACACCAGCACCGGTATTGTCACCAATGCCATTATCATCTTTATTAGGGAGGAGACGAAGTTCATCGGATGTAATAGACTCTTCGCCGATAAAGAAGCGTTGTATAGTTCCGGAGATGAGTTGTTTTATTCCAGACAAGGACGTGCCTTTACGAGCCAATAAAACTATAGACATTCTTGAGGTGATGAAATTGGCCGTACGAACTTTTGACCAGAATACAATTGCACTTGGATCAGTTCGTGCATATAAAAGTTCGAGCTATTTACGAGTTGATGCTAAGTGCAATGCAAAAGTTCCCAGCTTAGTGATTATGACATATTTGCACTTAGATCAGTTGGTAAGGTAAGAATAGATACAAGAACTAAAATGTTTAAATAAAGAACCTACAAGCAAGTTCTAGATATAACAACTAAAATAGAATCTTTAGACAGACTACTTAAAATAAACAATAACTGAAGTTGTATAAGTAACTAGTTATACATTTTTTTCATAATTGTTTTTGTAGTTTTTATATATAATAACTATAAACTGATATATTACTAATAGTTGCATGTACTTATTTTAATATTAAAAAAAAATACTATCCTTTAAACTGTAGACCATTTCATGGACAAATTTGTCTGAAAAATTAACAAAAATATACTTATGATTTATATTTTTTAAATTTTAAAATATTTAAATGAAATTTTGTTTGATAATAT
>CAJVQA010011919.1:0-10421 GCA_910591915.1 Cetraspora pellucida
TAACAAAATACAAAGATTTTATATCATAAAAAGATGCGAATTCATAATTTTCAAGTATAATTAGATAGATTTCTTTTAAAAATGACATTTTGATTATGAAATTAAAAATCTAATTGGTTAAATTGATTAGATAAAATAAATTTTATTAAATAGAAAATGGAAAAACAAAATCTTTAGGAAAAACAGATTCGATCAAATTTCCTTGATTAATCTAAAATTTTACAAATTCTTCAGATAATAAATATAACTTTTTATCATTTACTAATTCAAATTTAAATAAATTTTTATATATAAAAAAATTTACAAATATAAGATCATCTTTAATTAAATATATTGCTTCAGTGTTTAGATTTTTAATACAACCTTTTGAGTATACTGTGTAGGTGTAATGATAAATATATGTATCTAACAGATTATTAAAAGTAGTTCTAGAAACCAATATCTTAAAATGTGAATAACTAAATTTCTTGTAATAATTATTTCGATTCTTTTGAACTACTTCACTAATAATCTAATCTTTAAATAGTGTTAAATATTGTTCAAAAATTTCTTTTTTGCATTCTTTAAGTTCATCATTTATTCGTATTTGAAATTTATTATTTATATTTTCTACTGAGATGTTTAATAAAATACTTGTAACAAGTTCATAAAGCATTTTGTCAACTAATGATAAAGATTTTATTTTATCAAAAGATGTGTATTTATATTTTTCAAGAATTATCAAGTAGATTACTTTTGAAAACATTTTAATTTATATAGTAAAGAATCTAATCGGTTTGAAACTGATTAGAATATTAAGAAATACATTTGCATTTTTTAGTTTTACAAGTAAGATCAATTCCACTATTTCTACTTATAGTAATTTTGTTACAATTAAAACATTGATTAAAGTTGATATCACGTCTTAAAAAATGATTTACAAAATAAAATAAATCATTTTCTTGATAAACATTCAAGACCTTATTACTGTTTTTTCTATAAACTGAAATATTTTTATGTTCACAAAAATAAATCTCATATTTACGACTAATATCATAATGATTAAAAAATTTTAATAAATGATCATAATCAAGAAATCTTATCTTAAAATCTTCTTTGACTTGATTAGTGAAAGGTGAATTATAAACATCACAATGATTGATAGTTTCTTTGATAAGTAAATTGGTCTTTTTTACAAAAACAAGTTTGATTTTTCCACAACAAGGACAAGTATTAAATCTATATTTTTGTTTACTTAATTCTAAATATTTTTTTAATGCACATTTTGAAAAAATATCTAAAACTTCATCATCATCTTTTTTAATCACATAAATTTTCTCTTCTTCATCACTGAAAAAGTCATGTTGCTCATTCCAATATTTGTCAAAAAATTTATTTGGATCTTGTAAAGTTGATAACTTTACAATAAGTTGTTTAGTATTTTTATTACACATTTTTTAATTTACATAATAAAAATTCAAATGGTTTGAAACTAATTAGAATAAATTTATTTAATTAATAATTTTAATGTTACATCTGCATAAATCAAAAGAACATTTGTTTTTAAATCTAATGTTTGATAATTTCATTTCAGGATAAAGTAATTCGAGTAAATATTCTCTGCTAATTTTATTAACAATGTTCTGGTCTTTATTAAGAACAAATTCATGTTCTTTTAAAAAAGATCTTTAATCTTTATTAAGAAGAGCATTTTGTTTATCACTCAACTTAATTTGAGTATATTTAGTAATATGTTCATTGTCATCAGAATACATAATTGGTCTTTGAAAATTTGTTTTTTTATTTTCTCTAAACCAGGTAAGATCAGTTTTCTTAATTAAACAAACATTAATACTGACATTTGAATCCTGATTATCTGAATTACTTGAAGATTGAAACATTGTTAAATGATACTCAAAAAAAAATTTAATTGGTTTATTAAACTAATTAAATTTAATTTTATTTATTTATAAAATAAATTTGTGTTTTTTTTCTTTTTTTTTGGCATGCCGCTAGCCTTGCACGTGCTTATCATGGGTTGTGTTTTTAAATGATAAGTGAATCTCATTGTGATTCATATTTCTGATTGGGTCCCTCACCCATTTTCATATGTTGTATTCAAACTTCTCCCAATCATCAACATGAATCGACATTTTGATTCTTACAAATGTAGCAATAATTTATATATATATATAAAAAAATATATAAATTTATTTTAAAAATAAATTGAAATAATCAACAAAATTATTTGAAATAATCTTTGATAGTATTTTGACGTACTGGTAAAATTAATTCAATATCAAGATTTTTTGAACCTATATATGCTAGTTTGTCTGCTTGTTCATTCTCATAAATACTACTATGGCCTTTTACATGTTTTAAATATGTTTTTCCTTTATGTTCCTTAATTAAATCATTGAATCTATTAACTAAATCAAAATTTTTTTTTAGTTTTTTAACATTATAGGAATTAATAACATATATACTATCAGTATTAATTATTAAATTTTCATTTTTATTACAAATTTTAAGAGCTCTAATTGCTGCATAAATTTCAGCACAGTTGTTAGTTTGTTGTTTTTCTAGTAATCATTTAGATAAATTTCTGATATCTTTGTCTTTAAAAAAGACTCCAATACTACTAATCACATATGATAAACTATTTCTTTTACAATAACCATCTGTTCATATATTTAATATATCTTTAATATAATCAATATTTTGTTGATCTATAAAAATTTGAACCTTGATCTTTGTAAAAAATGATTTGTACAAAGCTTCAGGATATCTATTGACATATTCTTTACATTCTTTCCATGATGTAAAAATCCCTGTCTTTTCTTCTTTTGCTATAGCATAATATTTTAATGAAGTAATTTTAGGCATCTGGATTTACAGCATAAATAATTCAAGCAAATGAATTACAATTATAAATATCAGTTAACAAACAACCTACGATGAAGTAGCCGAGTTAGCAGAAAATAAGAGTTAGTAAAATTTATTACATAAAGTAAAGATTATTACAGGTTGCGAATCTCTCTCATCTTAAAAAAATAATGAAGATTATATGAAAAAAATCTAAGCTATCATACAAGACTAATTAGATTGTTTAGACTAATTGAGAACACGAAAGAATAATAATGTTATACAAACAATGAAAAGTAATAATGTAAAAGATTTTGCTAATTCAATTAGACAAAATGATAAGTTTGAGCCAATTTCAATATTCAGTTCAAAAGCCATTTTTAATGAAAAGAAGAAAAATAATGTGGGTTTATATATTTTTTAACTTATGTGATATTATTAAAATGATAATTGAAATTGATAAGTTCAGGGTGCAAAAACTTTAAAAACTTGCTTCGACACATGTAGCAAACTGTATGAGAGTGCCAAGTCATGAACTGTAATTGTTTATATTTTTTTACTAAACATTTGTTAAAACTAATTTTTAATTCATAAGAGAAACAGATAATGTTTGATTCACATAAATCACAGATAAATTTTAGATTTTCAAATTCCTCTTTAGTAACCAAAGTAAAATAATTATTAGAATTTTTGAAATGTAATAGATTAAGCTGTGTTTCTTTTTTCAAATAATTTACAGTAATCATATGTTTAAGTTGCTCTTCCTCTGAGATATCTTTAATAAATGTGAAGTAATTAACAAAAATCATGAAAGAAACATATATGTAAGGTTTTATTAAATAGTTGTTGAATAGTTTGATCAAAATGTATTTTGTTTCATGTAAATTGAATAACATTATATAAAGTTTGTGCCAAAGTTAACATGTTGTTTTAATTGTGTTTAAGATTAACACATTCATGAGTATAATTTTTTCTAAATTGAAACATGAGTAAAATGTCATTATCAATATTTCATTAGAAAATAAGTTGATGTGAACCATGATTACATGAATAAAAATTTACTCAGTCAAAACTAAGTAGATGATTTATTTGAATAAAAATTAAGTGTATAACTAATTTTTTAATATATTAGAATATGAAGAAGAAGAAAAAACCTGATCACTATCTAGAAGTGCATTGTAGCTTTGGCCTCAGTAAAGCGCTGTTAAATATAAATCACAATATTCACAAACATTTACACTATATTTTAGATAAGAATTATTATTAGAAGATTGAACTAACTTTTTTAGAACTTTTTTACAATCCGATTCTGTGTTTTCAAAGAAAGTGAATCCTTGTGTCTCACAATATGTATAAGATTTACAGTTCTGACATCTGCTTTTTCCATATTTATAAAATGTTTTAGTATCTGCAAATATTAATGTTCTCTTGAAATTCTTCAAATAATTTGTCTTAACATATAGTTGCTTTTCTAATCTTAACTTATAAGAGAATCGAGAACCATCTTTGTCAATATCGATCCAGATGTTTTTGGGACAGTATTGTATATTCCATTTGTATGGAGTGGAAGGACTATATAATGAATTGTATTTTTGTATTAAGTAGTATCTGGTTGCAATCTTGTTGAAATAGTAATAATAATGATGGTGAAATGTTTTGCACACGAATTTTAGTTTTCAAAATTTACCAAATCTTTTATCATCCAATGTGATCTTTGAAGCTGGAGTCAAGAAAAAAAAAATTTCATAATGTATATCATAAGGCAATGAAATAAGATATTGTGTGTTATTAATAAAATATAAATCAAGTTTATGTCTATAATATTTTCTTTTTTTTTTGCTTTTTTGAGATATTAGTTTCATATTGAATTACATGAATAAATCTCTGCTCAGTAGAACTGAACAGATTATTTATTAAAGAATATTAAACGAAATTTTTCAAATTCCTTATTCTGTTTCAATAATCTAATATCGTAAAATTTTTTGGTTCTAAAAATTCATTATTTTCATTATAACGATTATTGAAATATTTATTACAATCTTTGCAAATTTTTATACAATATGATAAATAATGATTTCTAACAGACATAGGTCTGATCTTTTTACATAAAGCATCTTTACATTCTGATTTACAATGAGTTGGAAAATCATAAGAATTTACTACACAATATGTAAATGATTCGCAATTCTGACATCTGCTTTTTCTATATGTTTCAAGTTCATTCGATTCAATAAATATCAAAGTTTTCTTAAAATGATCACAGTATAATTGATTATTATGTATATGAAGTTTATGAGAGTGAGAAAATTTAGAGTAAAAATCAACATCACCATCTTTGAGATTGATCCAGATGTTTTTTGGACAGTAACGTATGTTCCATTTGAAACATTTTGGTGGTTCATGATCTCGATTGTATTTCTTTTGAATCAAATAATATTTTGTTCCAAATTGAGCGAAATAATATCTATAAAACTGACAGAATAATTTACACACAAATTTTAGTTTTCGAAATTCAACAAATCTTTGATCATTTAATGTAAATTTTGATGATTTTGTGATATCTGAAGGTATTAATAGTAAAAATATTATATAAAGTATATTATCTGGTAAATAAATAAATAGTCTTCTGTTTTTAAAATTCTTTATAGAATACAGATTAATTTTTTTGCATTTGTGTTTTTCTTGAGGCATAATTATGTAAATAAACTTCTGTTCAGTACATTTTACTGAACAGATAAATTTGTGAAGTGCTAATTGCATCTATGATGTATTTACATAAATTTATTAATAGAATACATGTTCTTTTACAAAAGTAAGATTATTGTAATAAATTAATTCTGTTATAATTACCATCTTCAAATCGATTAATGGTTCGATTGATAGGTTGTAAAGTTGAGAAGAGGATTTTAATCAGTCACGTTTTTCTGTTAATAGTATAAAATCATTGAATTTATCAATATCAAACTTGTTTTTTGTTAGAAAGTTTATTAGTGAAGAAGATCTTTGCATCTTTATATAAAGTTTTGTTATCTCAACATAATCCATGATTTTGATCTGGTTGTTATCAAATAATTGGTATTGCATCTTATTAAAATTAAGAGAAAAAGAATTTTTTTTACCTTTATATATGTTTTCATTTACTTGATTCTGGTTGTTTATCAGCTTGTAATTTATGTTTACATAATATATCAGAGTAATAAAATTTGTCTAGTTTTAATTGAGTTTTTTGTTTTTTATTGTTTTTCTGTTTGTGTAATTTTTCAGTTGGTTTTCATTTAGTTATATCAAGTATTGTTTTAACAAACTCAGTTATCTTTTGTTGGTTCTCTTCAACAAAAAATTCTGTTATTGTTTGTTGCTTTTTAAGTTCCTCAGCATCGAATATTTTCTTTATTTTTTTGAGAGCTTGCTTCTCTTCACAGCCTAAAAGATGAGCCACAATGTCTTGCAAGCTATAAAAATAGTATACAATATCAATAGTATCTTTCTTTGGAGCAAAATGGTCTGTTAAAATCATTTTGTGTGAAATATTTGATACACATGATAGAAATTTTACATAATAGTAGAATAGTTCTGGCTCAATAGGGTGTTTCAATTTAGCAATAAAACAATTAACCATCTTGTTTTCTTTTTTTGTATCAGATTTTGTAATTTGCTTAAGTATTTCATTTTGTTCTTCTTTTGACAGATCTTTGTTTAATAATCTTACAAAATTGACTGCTGATACTGAAGCATATGTTGGGTCAAACTTGGCTGTAAGAACAAACAAGTCTAATAGTGTTTCTTTTTTATTGACATAGTTAGTGATTATCTGGATGACTAATTCTTTTTGGTCTATTTCTTCTTGTCTGATTGAGAAATCTTTATTGAATCCAAGTGAAGAATATATTAATTCTTTCGCTACTAGTTTGTAAAACTCTGGCACATTATGTTTAATGGTTTTGAGACCTTTCAATAGTAAATTTAAATTGTCTAAATTTGGTACATCTGAATGAGTAATCACAACATAATGCTTTTTTCCAAAAATTAAAAAGAGGTACATGGTTTTTTCATAGGCCATTTTCAAGTATGTGGATTTTATAATCTGTTTCAAGTATTCATTAATTTTTGTTTCTAGTATCTTTGAGTGTAATATTGTTAATTTAATCTGCTTCTTCCAATACTCTTTTTTTGATAATAATCTGTCAAAGTACTAAGTATCAAGTTCTGTGAAATATGATTCTGGCAATAAATAAAATATAGAATCTGTCTTCATAAACTACAATAAATCCTTGTTCTTTCACGAAATCAATCATGATCTTTAATGTTGCTCTACAAAATGCTGTAACTGATAAAGCAACTTCTTTATGATATAATGATGAATATCTGTAACCTGTCTCACCATATACAGAGTTTGCAAATATTTTTAATGCATATGATAATGAAGTGTAATATAAAAGTTTTGTTTTATCATTCTTGAACAATTTCATCTTTTGCTTCGCATTATTTCATTTTTCTAATAATTCTTTATACATAAGAGCCATAATACCCATGTTGTTTATATCATTGTCATGTGGTAAAAATTTACCATAGACAATGTTATTGTCAATTACAACATTTAAATTAGGATTAGTTGAATCTTTTGGTATACGTTTTTCAAGTGATATGTTGTTTTGTAAATAGCATGAGGGTAATATGAAGTAAAATCAACATCTGCTACAGGTCTTTTAATGTTCTTAATTGGTGGAATGACCAGACCTCCATCATACATTTCTTGTTCAACAATTCCCTTGCATCGTGATGATACTAAAATCTTTTTAGATGATGCATATCTGCTAAGCAAATTTTGTATTAAACATCTGATACCATTGGTAAAAACATTAGAAATTGTCACACAAGCAATTCTGGCTCTTTGTACATAATCACTAATTATGTTTCACTTTAAGTTCAATTCATGTAATCGCAATGTATCAACTGAACAATAATATGCTAACTCTATCGCATACTCTTCCAATATTGATTCTGAAACTTGAAATGCATTAAAACAATCAGAAAAAGGAATATTAATTAATTTTGACAGCTGATCAGATAATTTTTCAAACATCTGATTGTTGTTTTTAAACTTTATTACATTTATATAAACAAATATGCATTGTAGATCTGAGCTGTTTTTTGTAGGTACATATGGTAAATCAATTTTTCCAGAAAGGCCACAACATTTTAATACTGCATCAAGAGTATTAGTAATCTCTATTTGAAATGTTTTTTTAGCCCAGACCAGAAAATCAAGAAATACAGTTCATGGGATTTGAATGAATTCACATTTCATAGTCTCATTTGGTAATATTTTGATCTTTCGATTGTTAATATTTATTCCTGCAAATTTATATTTCAAATTATCTTTATCAATGTTATGATCAACAACTCGTACTGTTACTTGTTGTATATTGAACTGAAGAGTTGTTTTAGTTTTAGTTAAGAGTCTAATAAATTCATCATCTATATTCAATAGTCTGGCTTTTTTGAGTATAAAGTTCCAATCAAATTGGCCTGTATTGTAACTGATCTCAAATTCTGGTTCATAATTTCCAACTAATTCAGCAAATTTTAGCAAAAGCTGTTCTTGAGTTTGAAGCTCAATGAATATTAATTCTGTTAAATCATATTTTGAATGAAATTTTTGGCTATTTATAGGAATAGTTGATAAACAAAATCTCTTTTGAGAGATTGATTCACTGTAGAATATGATATCAAATTGGATCATGTATACATAATCATCTTCTTTCTTACCTACAGGAAAAAAACCTGGACCTCGTGATGATGATGTTTCAATGTTTCAATAAAGTAATAAGAGCTTTGGTTCCTCAAAATAATCAATTTTTTTAATATCATTAAATGTAATTAACATGTTGTTAAATATTCTTGGAGCATTTATTTCATATCATCCTACTAATTCAAAATCATTCTCATATGCAACTGTTCTGTAATAGCATGTTTTATTATCTGAATATATGTCATAGTATCGATCAAATTTTTCTATTTCTTCAAGAGGAATTTCTTCTCTTTTAGTTTCAATCTTTTTCAATGCTTCCTTTCTTTTTTTTAAAGTATTGTAATGTAATCATAAAAATGTGAATTTCTCTGTTGAATCAAATGGTTGTCTATATATTTTTTCATAACTTTCTGGTTCAAATTCATTATCATATTTTCTTAAATCATCTTCTGAATGTAACTTTATATCAAAAAAACTGAATCTTTTATACATTTATTGTGAATTTGGTTCTATCTAAACAAACTGTTAGTAATGATAATATATATTTTTGGTTGAATGTTATTGAATCTATCACATCATATATATAAAATTTGTTTGTATCAAGAGGTTCTATTAATTCTGAATGATTGTACATTTTGAGTTATACACAAAAAAATCTATCGGGTATTATATATTAAAAAATCTATCTGGTCAATTGACTAGATAGATGTTATTTATTAAATAATAAAAATATTAATCATTTGAAAAATAAATACTAAATAGTCCTTTAATTGTTAAATTTTTAAAATTTAAAACACTATTTTCTTCTGTTTCAATGCTTGTGATTCCCAATTTTGAAATATTAGATAAAGTTTCTTTACCAGAAACTTGAGGACAAGTTAAAAGTAGAATAGCTTGTTTAACAAGATAAAACTCACGATGTTGAGTTTCAATATGAGCTTTCATAGTGTTAATTAAGAAAGTATCAAAAAATTCTGTACAAAGTTTACATTTAACTTTCCCAGAATCATAAATATGATAGTTATCTGTGATAGTTTTTTTTTCTTGATTCATATTTGAATTATATACAAAAAAATCTATCTGGTTAATTAACTAGATAGAAATAATTAACAAAATAAATAAATATAAACTAATTCTTATTAACTATGATAATATTTGTAATAACATTAAGATAAAAAACAGTTTCAATATATTTCAATAAATCATCTTTTAATAAATTTCTAATCCATCTTGAATTACATATTAAACAATCTACTTGGTTAATAACTAAGTAGATAAATATAATTTAAAGAAAAATAACAAAAAATTGTTTCACAATGATAATAAAAAATAAAAAATTTAAGAAATAATATTAATAATAATAATAATATTGTCAGAAATTACATTTCTTTTAATAACTTTATCTAAATATTTTATAATATCATCTTTAGATAATTCTGTTATAAATTGCTTAATTTTCAAGAGCTCTTCAATATTTTCAATTACATTTTTTTGATAAAAAGTATTTTTTGCAATATGACATCCAATAGTGATATCTATTTAATTGATTAATAAAGCTCTTTGTATTTCATCAAGTTCTATATTATGGTTCAAACTGTATAAAACAGTTCAATAAATTGACAAAAATAAAGAGTTTTTTCTCTTATTATTTTTTATCAATTCCTTTAATATAAACTTATCACAATTTTTATTTAAAAAATTTGAAGAACTTGATGAATTATTATAGTCATTTTTAATATTATTTACCAAATTGAAAAAATATTTGGTTTATTAAACTAAATATTTGTTAAGATAGATGTTTTTATAACAGTTGCTTAAAAAGACT